>AWOL01S0053181.1:0-11057 GCA_000715115.1 Nicotiana otophora
TGTGGATAAAATGTTGTGCTCAACATGATCTGTATGCCTAACTTACGCTACACAACTCTCCAGAAGTGCGGTGTGAAATATGTGCCTCGATTGGAGATAATAGACATCGTCACACCATGAACATGAACAATCTTCCGAATATAAATTCGAGCCATCTGCTCTGAAAAGTAGGTAGTCATGACCGGAAAGAGGTGTGCAAACTTGGTCAGTTTGGCCACAATAACCCATATTGTGTCATATTTCTTCATGGTCTATGGCAAGCCTACCCCAAAATCCATAGTTATGTGCTCCCACTTGCAGTCCGGTATCTCTAATCGCTTAGTTAACCCTCCCAATTTGTGATGCTCATACTTCACCTCTTGACAATGCAAACACTGAGAGACATAAGCAACAATATCTTTCTTCATTCTCCACCACCAATAGTGCTATTTCAAGTCCCTACACATCTTAGTGATGCTTGGGGGAATGGAATAGCGCGAGATGTGAGCCTCCTCAAGGATCAAATCTCTCAACCCATCAAAATGTGGAACGAAAATCCAACCTTGAAGACATATAACACCATCATTACCAATCTTAACCTCCTTAGAACCACCCTACTGCACTGTGTCCATCAACACCATCAAGTAAGGGTCATCAAGATGGCGAGCCTTGATACACTCTGACAATGGTGATTGTTCCACAACACAAGCAAAAACTCGTCTAGGCTCCTAAACATCCAATCTCGCAAACTAATTGGCCAAAGCCTGAATATCCATGGCTAGTGGCCTCTGTGATACACATAAATATGCCAAACTGCCCATGCTCTTATCCTTCCTACTCAATGCATTGGCAAGCATATTAGCCTTCCCACTTGATAAAATATGATAATATCATAGTCTCTCAGCAACTCTAACAATCTCTATTGTTGCAAATTATGTTTTTTCTACTTGAACAACTATTGGAGACTCCGATGGTCGGTATAGACCTCACATAGAACGTCGTATAGATAGTGCCTCTAAATATTCAGTGCGTGAACAATGGATGCCAACTCTAAATCATGCACATGGTAATTCATGTCATGAACCTTCAGCTGCCTGAACGGGTAGGCAATCACTTGACCGTCTTGCATCAACAATGCGTGAAGGCCAATACACGATGTAAGATGCCGAACCTGTAGTCTACACCAACATTGGGGCTTTAATCAATGCAGTATAAAGCATCTGAAAGTTCACAACACACTTATCAGACCATCTTGAAGGAGCACCCTTTTAGGTCAGTCTAGTTAAAGGAGTCGCAAGGGATGAAAAACCATCCACAAAATGGCGATAATAACCTGCCAAACTCTAAACTGCCCCAATCTTCTTTGGATCCACCTTGATCCCCACACTAGACAACACGTGACCTGAGAATGCCAACTAATCATGCCAAAACCTGCACTGGGAGAATTTAGCATATATCTTATTCTCCCTCAAACTATGGAGCACGATCCTCAAGTGTTGCTCATGATCCTGACGACTGTGAGAATACACCAACATCTCATCAAGGAACACAATGACAAACAAATCAAGATATGTTTGGAATGTACTGTTCATCAAGTACATGAAAGCTGCTAGGGCATTGGTCAGCCCAAATGACATCACCAAAAACTCATAGTGACCATATCGAGTTTTGAAAGATGTGTTCAGAATGTCTGAATCCCACATCTTCAGCTGGTGATATCCCGACCTCAAGTCAATCTTCGCAAATTCCCGAGCACCCTGAAATGGATCAAATAAATAATCAATACGCAGTAGTTTCTACCTTTTCTTAACTGTAACTTTATTCAGCTTCTTGTAATCAATACACATCCTCATAGAGTCGTCCTTCTTTTTCACAAAAAGAATTCGAACACCCAAAGGCAAGACACTTGATTGGATGAAACTAATATCAAGCAACTCCTGAAGTTGTTCCTTTAATTCATTCAACTCTACTAGTTCCATGTTATATGGTAGAATAGACATGGGCTGAGCGCCCGACACCAAGTCAATACAAAAAGTGATGTCCCTATCGGGTGGCATGCCTGACAGGTTTACTGGAAACACATCTAGGAAATCTCTCACTATTGGAACTAACTCAACGGTAGGAGTATCAACACTAACATCCCTAACAAAGGCCGGATATGTGAAGCACCCCTTCTCAACCATCACTTGTGCTTTCAGGAAAGATACAACCATACTAAGAACATAATCCAATGTACCTCTCCACTCCAACTATGGCAAACCCGACATAGCCAATGTCAAAGTTTTGGCATGATAATCCAGAATAACGTGATAGGAAGACAACCAATCCATGCCGAATATCATGACAAAGTCCACCATATTGAGTAGTGAAGGTTAGCCCTGGTCTTATAACCCCAGATAGTGACCAAAGATGATCGATAGACACGGTCTACCACAATAGAATCTCCCACATGCATATACACATAAACACACATACTCAAGGAATCCCGAGATACATACAAATATGAAGCAAAGTAACGTGGCACGTATGAATACATTGAACTTAGATCAAATTAAATTGCTGTATTTGTATGACAGACTTGAACAATACCTGTAATGATAGCATCTGATGCATCAACCTCGGTTCTCCTCGAAAAATCATAGCAACGGGTTTGGCCTCCCCTTCTAGGAAGACCTCTACCCGCCTGACCTCCACCCCGATCTAGTTGTGTATGGGGATCGTCAACTGGAGCAGAACCATAGACTATGAAACTTGTGTAACCTGTGGACACTGTGGAGGTGCACCCTTCCTAAGTCTAGGACGGTCCCTGACCATATGCCTAGTATCTCCATACTCAAAACAACCTCTATGCGGGCATGGCTGCTAAAACAGAGTCTGACGCTGAAGGCACCCTGTGTAGGAGGGCACTTGAAAGTGATTGTGCATAATTGGTGATCTGAGACCTTGGAATAGCTGTAGCACTACGAGTAGCCTAAAATACATAATGAATTGGTCGACCCATATAACCTCTATAATGACCGCAACGTGGAAACCACTAATTCCACTAGAGTCTTGTGGTCTCCTAGCCTCTCCGTACTCCCTCTCCTGGCCTCGCATATGCTATAATCTGCGAGCGATCTCTACAACCTACTGAAAGGGAGTATCATTCTACAACTCCCGTGCCATACTGAATCTAAGACCATAACTGAGCCCCTTGGTAAATCTGTGGACTCTATCTCTGACTATAGAAACCAAAGCACGTGCATGGCGGGACAACTTGCTAAACCTCATGGAATACTCCGACAACGTCATATTCCCCTGACATAGCTACTCCAACTCTGTGAACCATGCACCCCGGTGGGTCTATAAAATAAATACCCTCTAAAATATATCTAAAAGCTTAGTCCAAATGAGTGGCGCTGCATAATCTCGCCTACCCTATTCATAAGCTTGCCACCACCTATATGTTGCCCCTGTCAGCCAAAATATAGTAAAGGCGACACCGCTCACCTCCATAATGCCCATGCTGTAGATAATACGATAGTATCAGTCTAGAAAACTCTGTGCATGTTCAAAAACTGTGCCACTGTAAGTAGGAGTGTCATACTTCTTGAACCTCTCATGCCTCCTCTGCTCCTCTTCTGATGCCTCTGGCCTGACATAAGGCTGAACCACAATAACAGGTTATGCTGGCATAACTCCTAGAACCTTATAAACATGGACCTACTGCTCTCGAGTACAGGCGTTAGGAGTCTAGGCTCCACCCCCAGCCTGGGAAGTAGCTGGAGCAACTGGGATCAATCCCGCCAGAGCTAAATTACCAAAGATACTCATGAAATGTGCCAATGTCTTGTGGATTCCAGAGGTAGTAGCAGGCGTTTCAGGTGCCTGCTCCCCAACCGAAGCTACTGGTGGCTCCTTAGTCATTTCTCTTGCAGGAGCTCTAGTTGCAGAACGTTCCCCTTCTAGGCCTCTACCTGGGCCCCAACCTCTCGCTGCTCTAGTTGGGCGCGCAGGTGTCTGCTCCGTTGGCTGGTAGTGCATGTCCTCATATGTGTATCTATACCGTTCGGTAAGACTCTACTAAACTTTCTTATGACTCGTAGCACCTATAAACATAAAGCTTTAATACCAATTTGTCACGACCCCAAAGCGCACCATAGGAATGTTGATGGCACCTAGTCTCTAAGACTAGGTAAGCCAAACACATGTTAAATTTTAAGAAAAAACTAGCTCAACTAAATAAATATTTAATTGATGAAAAAAATAGCATCGCTAAAACAAGGCAATAGTTATATAATCCCCAAAACCGGTAGTACAGAGTCATAAGATATGCTGAAATACACTAGAATCGCTAAATACAGTACTGGTTTGAGATGATGATAAACAATAGTAAAGATAATATCAGATGGTGACTATGAGGCCTGCAAGCATAGTGGCAGGTATACCTTGAAGTCTCCGCAGTAGATCACAAACCCTATCTAACGTCCGACATGCTCAGAGGTACCTGGATTGGCACAAAAATATGCAAAATCATAGTATGAGTATACCACAACAGTACCCATTAAGTATAAAGACTAACCTCGGCAGAGTCGTGTCATGCGCTGAACTCGGGGAGCGTGACAGGCGCTCAACCGAGTAAACCCAGTTGAGCAAGCCTACGTTACATCAAATTCTCATCATAACTCATGCATGATTTATCAAAACATAATTAGATCTTCACATTCATATTGAATACATTTGTCTCAATGGCCCATAAATGTTTTTTTCTTTTTCTCTCGTGGTGGGTAGATAGCTTCATAAATATATGTGAACATAAATACATGACGAAACTCAAATCTTAAGTACATGACCCCCATTATACATGGAGAATCTTTGACAATCGATACCTAAGTACATAAAACCTACTACTACTCTCGTATACCCACTAGAACTGTAGCAGGCTAACCATAATCTGTTGCGCAAAAGATCCCTATCAAAGATTCATATCATCCTGTAAAAGTATACCTACATCCATTAAAAAATGCAGCGCCCCGTCAAACGTGATGTGAGTATATATGGAATAGTACTCACGTGTAAGCCAAACAGAACAACATATGAAATCATGGTAATTCAAATAAGAGGCATACGAAGTACATCAAGAACTACAAAATATCACGTAGATTCACATTACAAGTCTCGTTATGCTTACACCATTTTAAACTTCTTTTAGAATTAACTATGCCATATGAACTATGTGTGGAATACATAATATAAAGTAATTGAAATAACATATACAAATAAGGCCAATGAAACTGGCACCTAATGTCTGCGTCAACAATGCGTCTCACAAGACCGTCCATATCCCTCTCTTATCATATACCTATACATTGCACCTGTGCGTTTCATAGACCGTTCACATTGATTACTTACACAATACACATATGCGTTTCATAGACCATTCACAGTTTTTACTTACACAATACACCTGTGTATACTTACACAATACAAATATACCTGTGCGTTTAATAGACCATTCACAGTGTTTACTTACACAATACACTTGTGTGTTTCATAGACTGTTCACAGTATTCACAAATCATACACCTATGCATTTCATATTCCGTCCATAGGATCACCTACCACATTATATACCTATGCATTTCATATCCCATCCATAGGGTCACAATTACATTAAAAAACACCTATGAGTTTCATAGACCGTCCATAGTGTTCCTTACACTACACACCTATGCATTTCATAGACCGTCTATAGGATTCCATATCATATTATACACCCGTGCATCTCATAGACGGTCTATAGTATTCACATATCATATTATACACCTATGTGTTACATAGACCGTCCGTAGGATTTACATACACCATATAATAAACCTATGCATTTCATAGACCGTCCATAGGGTTCATTCATATTATGCACCTATGTGTTTCATAGGCCATCCCTAGTGTTTAATTACACAATACACTTATGGGTTTCATAGACCTTCCATAGGATCCTAACACACCATTATTCACATGACCATATATAAACCCAAAGTGACCTAACTAGTGCTACGTTTAAGGTCGTAAGTTCCCAGATCATTTGAACACTTCATTTTCATGTTGATGTTCATCATGGAGGAACAAAACTAATTATGTTAGAACACGTATGGTAAATGAATAAGTCAATTTCAATGGCACACGGCCCAAATACATTATCCATAAGAATTATCGTCACTTAGCATAGGAGATCCCTCTTCCACTTCATTGTATACTCTTTTGTCAACTTAAGGTCATTAGCTCTGTTCATGATTCTTGGGGACTTAACATCGAAGTCATTTACTTTAATTATCTTAGTAGTATACATACTATGATTGAAACCATAGGGACATACAACACCTCGTAATTCTCATTTTGACAAACGGCCACATTTCATGTTCATACCATCACTTACTTCTACTTGCCAAGGCTGATCATAGGACATCAAGAACATTTAAAACATTTAGAAACACCATAGCCTCTCTTCATGAGGTCATAAGAACTTATAACACATTGGAAACATAAGTACAAAAACGTTCATCTCATAACCTTTCACAAAGTATATCACTTCACAATTACTTTCAACTACTTACAACATCATTATTTCATTGGCTCCCTTGGACATACATATTACTCTTAATTCATGGCACAATGGCTGTATATCATATTCCCCACTTTCATTTCCTTACTTACAAGGATTATCATCATAAACATCATCACATAGAATACTCTTGAAATACCTTTCCCCAGAAGGGCAATACACAATTTCAACTCATGAATTTGTAAGAACTCAAAACATATTGGAAATACCTAGCAAGCATAGCATCAGATAGAACAANTACACCTATGCATTTCATATTCCGTCCATAGGATCACCTACCACATTATATACCTATGCATTTCATATCCCATCCATAGGGTCACAATTACATTAAAAAACACCTATGAGTTTCATAGACCGTCCATAGTGTTCCTTACACTACACACCTATGCATTTCATAGACCGTCCATAGTGTTCCTTACACTACACACCTATGCATTTCATAGACCGTCTATAGGATTCCATATCATATTATACACCCGTGCATCTCATAGACGGTCTATAGTATTCACATATCATATTATACACCCGTGCATCTCATAGACGGTCTATAGTATTCACATATCATATTATACACCTATGTGTTACATAGACCGTCCGTAGGATTTACATACACCATATAATAAACCTATGCATTTCATAGACCGTCCATAGGGTTCATTCATATTATGCACCTATGTGTTTCATAGGCCATCCCTAGTGTTTAATTACACAATACACTTATGGGTTTCATAGACCTTCCATAGGATCCTAACACACCATTATTCACATGACCATATATAAACCCAAAGTGACCTAACTAGTGCTACGTTTAAGGTCGTAAGTTCCCAGATCATTTGAACACTTCATTTTCATGTTGATGTTCATCATGGAGGAACAAAACTAATTATGTTAGAACACGTATGGTAAATGAATAAGTCAATTTCAATGGCACACGGCCCAAATACATTATCCATAAGAATTATCGTCACTTAGCATAGGAGATCCCTCTTCCACTTCATTGTATACTCTTTTGTCAACTTAAGGTCATTAGCTCTGTTCATGATTCTTGGGGACTTAACATCGAAGTCATTTACTTTAATTATCTTAGTAGTATACATACTATGATTGAAACCATAGGGACATACAACACCTCGTAATTCTCATTTTGACAAACGGCCACATTTCATGTTCATACCATCACTTACTTCTACTTGCCAAGGCTGATCATAGGACATCAAGAACATTTAAAACATTTAGAAACACCATAGCCTCTCTTCATGAGGTCATAAGAACTTATAACACATTGGAAACATAAGTACAAAAACGTTCATCTCATAACCTTTCACAAAGTATATCACTTCACAATTACTTTCAACTACTTACAACATCATTATTTCATTGGCTCCCTTGGACATACATATTACTCTTAATTCATGGCACAATGGCTGTATATCATATTCCCCACTTTCATTTCCTTACTTACAAGGATTATCATCATAAACATCATCACATAGAATACTCTTGAAATACCTTTCCCCAGAAGGGCAATACACAATTTCAACTCATGAATTTGTAAGAACTCAAAACATATTGGAAATACCTAGCAAGCATAGCATCAGATAGAACAANAGACTAACCTCGGCAGAGTAGTGTCATGCGCTGAACTCGGGGAGCGTGACAGGTGCTCAACCGAGTAAACCTAGTTGAGCAAGCCTACGTTACATCAAACTCTCATCATAACTCATGCATGATTTATCAAAACATAATTAGATCTTGACTTTCATATTGAATACATTTGTCTCAATGGCCCATCAATGTTTTTTTCTTTTTCTCTCGTGATGGGTAGATAGCTTCATAAATATATGTGAACATAAATACATGACGAAACTCAAATCTTAAGTACATGACCCCCATTATACATGGAGAATCTTTGACAATAGATACCTAAGTACATAAAACCAACTACTCTCGTATAACCACTAGAACTGTAGCAGGCTAACCATAATCTGTTGCGCAAAAGATCCCTATCAAAGATCCATATCATCCTCTAGAAGTATACCTGCATCCATTAAAAAATGCAGCGCCCCGTCAAATGGGATGTGAGTACATGTGGAATAGTACTCGCATGTAAGCCAAACAGAACAACATATGAAATCATGGTAATTCAAATAAGAGGCATACGAAGTACATCAAGAACTACAAAATATCCCTTAGATTCACATTACGAGTCTCGTTATGCTTACATCATTTTAAACTTCTTTTAGAATTAACTAAGCCATATGAACTATGTGTGGAATACATAATATAAAGTAATTGAAATAACATATACAAACAAGGCCAATGAAAGTGGCACCTAATGTCTGCGTTAACAATGCGTCTCACAAGACCGTCCATATCCCTCTCTTGTCATACACCTATACATTGCACATGTGCGTTTCATAGACCGTTCACATTGATTACTTACACAATACACATGTGCGTTTCATAGACCATTCACAGTTTTTACTTACACAATACACCTGTGTATACTTACACAATATAAATATACCTGTGCGTTTAATAGACCATTCACAATGTTTACTTACACAATACACCTGTGCGTTTCATAGACTGTTCACAGTATTCACATATCATACACCTATGTGTTTCATATTCCATCCATAGGATCACCTACCACATTATATACCTATGCGTTTCATAGCCCATCCATAGGGTTTACGTATACAATTATACACCTATGCATTTCATAACCCGTCCATAGGGTCACAATTACATTACAAAACACCTATGAGTTTCATAGACCGTCCATAGTGTTCCTTACACAACACGCCTATGCATTTCATAGACCGTCTATAGGATTAAATATCATATTATACACCCGTGCATGTCATAGACCGTCTATAGTATTCACATATAATATTATACACATATGTGTTACATAGACCGTCCATAGGATTCACATACACCATACAATAAACCTATGCATTTCATAGACCGTGCATAGGGTTCATTCATATTATGCACCTATGTGTTTCATAGGCCGTCCATAATATTTAATTACACAATACACTTATGGGTTTCATAGACCTTCCATAGGATCCTAACACACCATTATTCGCACGACCATATATAAACCCAAAGTGACCTGACTAGTGCTACGTTTAAGGTCGTAAGTTCCCGGATCATTTGAACACGTCATTTTCATGTTCATGTTCATCATGGAGAAACAAAACCAATTATGTTAGCACACGTATGGTAAATGAATAAGTCAATTTCAATGGCACATGGCCCAAATACATTATCCATAAGATTTATCGTCACTTAGCATAGGAGATCCCTCTTTCACTTCATTATATACTCTTTTGTCAACTTAAGGTCATTAGCTCTGTTCATGATTCTTGGGGACATAACATCGAATTCATTTACTTTAATTATCTTAGTAGTATACATACTATGATTGAAACCATAGGGACATACAACACCTCGTAATTCTCATTTTGGCAAACGGCCACATTTCATGTTCATACCATCACTTACTTCTACTTGCCAAGGCTGATCATAGGACATCAAGAACATTTAAAACATTTAGAAACACCATAGCCTCTCTTCATGAGGTCATAAGAACTTATAACACATTGGAAACATAAGTACAAAAACGTTCATCTCATAACCTTTCACAAAGTATATCACTTCACAATTACTTTCAACTACTTACAACATCATTATTTCATTGGCTCCCTTGGACATACATATTACTCTTAATTCATGGCACAATGGCTGTATATCATATTCCCCACTTTCATTTCCTTACTTACAAGGATTATCATCATAAACATCATCACATAGAATACTCTTGAAATACCTTTCTCCCAAAGGGCAATACACAATTTCAACTCATGAATTTGTAAGAACTCAAAACATATTGGAAATACCTAGCAAGCATATCATTAGTTAGAACAACCACATTTAGACATGACTTGAGTACATAAGCTTTTGGGTAATTCTATTTTCAGAGTCAATTTGGTATAGTTGAATCAATGCTCATTTCATAATATTTCACACATCATTTCATTTCATTTCATTGGCGCTATTGGCCACAAGTATAAGTTTCATTCTGGGCACGGTGTCCACACTCTATATTCCCAACTCACTACTTTCACTTTCAAGCATGTTTATAGATTATCGACAACAAAGAATCTCTAATCATGAATTTTAGTAAACCTATGAGCAATTAAAAGCCTTAAGCACATTGAGACTATGTGTCACTCTAATTTCTATAACTTGACGAAGTTCATGATCTCATAATCTATTTAAAAGTCATTAATAAACATATAAAAGTGTCAAGAATGAAAACCTTGTTAACGACATCATTTAGCAAAAGGTAATAGCACAATTCATGTTCAGTAATTCAAACTAACAAAAGAAGAACATGGTCGAGGTTTTGCTGACCTCCTTGAAGCACCAAACCAAACGAGTATTCAAATTAGCCGTTTAG
>AWOL01S0053190.1:2938-37554 GCA_000715115.1 Nicotiana otophora
GAATAAGGACATGAATAGATTTACTTAATAGTTAATATTATAAGTAAATAAATAATCTTAAAAATTTGTTATTACAAGCAATAATTAAATCTTTTTATTTTATTTAAGTAATATATGAAAATAAAATTTAAAAGTACTTAATTCTTTTAATATAAGTTAAATATATTAAAAATCATTCAACAAATATAAAAGCATTCACCCCTAAAGTCACTATATATTAGAAAGCTATCCTAAAAATAATAAAAAATATTTATACATTAATATCCTAAGTATTAGGTTTAACAGTTATTTTGGTATATACTATATTTTGTTAAGGGTATTTTTGGTAAGAAGAAAAGTCAAAACTGTTTCTGCTTTTGGGAAGAAACTACTTTTTTCTGCTTCTTCCCAAAAGCACCCCCCCTCCCGAAAAAAAAAAAAATTGGCCAAATACCTCAAGTTAGGAAAAAAAAAGTATTTTTGAGAAAAACAAAACAACACTTTTGGCCTCTTGAGAAACTTGGCCAAACAGGCTATAAGAAGTCTAACCATCAGTTGAAGCATAAGAAGTTTAAATTTGGCTTTTGTAATTTTTTAATTGAAATGTTTTATCTACTCTCATTGGGAAGTAAAAGAAATTGGAAAAACTGCATTTAAAAGGGTATGGCTCTTTTGTACTTTTGAGATTGCATGACCATCAATTAAAAAGAATCTTTAAATGGAATTAGTCTAAGGTATAAATTCAGCTTCAGCAAAAAATATTAAGTAATTTCTTTTCATTTGTTCAATTGACAGAATTATTTAGTTGTAAATGCTCGGTCAAATAGTTAAGGTCACAAAAAGGTGCAACACCATCAATAAAAAAAAATAGTTTTTAACAGTATGAGCAAAAAGGGAAATGGATGATAGCTAACTTCATAGAAATATGAAAAAAGAATGAACATAATATGGCTTTATTATGTTAAGAAGAGATGTGTATAAGAGACAGATTTATAGTTTTTCAAAGAGCTAAATTAGTAATTACTAAAGTTTTTTTTTTAAAACAAAATTGCTCAAAAAGGGCTATTTTTGCAATTAACCCGTTGGGCAACGGCCAAATTGAAGCTGACCGTTGCCAACGATCATATCACTTTTAAAAAAATATATATTCATATTTATAGCCGTTGAACCGGGCCGGGCCGGTTAACCGGTTTAACAGTATTTTTTGTTGATCGGGTTTGACCGGTCCGGTTAACCGGATAATTTTTTTAAACGGACCAATCCCCTAACCCATCCCACCCGGCCCCTTCACTACCAGTTCGTGCCGGTCCGAAAACGGGTTAACCCGACCCGTTAAACATGTATAGCTTCAACATGAAACAACTTCATGCTACATTAGTATGAAGTTTTAGCTTCAATGTGAGAGGAGAGGAGGAAATCTCACGCGATTAATACGTGATACAGGTTTTATATCTTTTGTCACGGGTGTAATTGTCATATTATTACGGATTTTTTGTCAGCTAACTACCAAATCAATAATTTTTAAAAATAGGGTACATGTTAAAATGTGGCACAAATATAGGGTACGGGCTGCAAATCTCCATATGTGTTTAAGTGAGTCTCAATAACAATTGGCGTGTGATGGGTAGACACTCTTTATAAATAGAGGCTAACCCCTTTCCCTTTCTATTAGAAAACCCTAGCGTATTCTGCCTCTTGAATACATGGTAAAGGTAGACGTCCCATCAGTCAAGTTCTCCGGGCTGTGAAAGTGCGTAACTAGTGGATCGTGGAAGTTGGTTTCAGACTTAATCGACGTTTGTTGTCGCTGCTGAATTTATGGAGTTTAACGGTACGCTTCTTTAGACTCTAACTCAAGATTATGATTTTATATCTGTATAATTGTGTCTTAATCTATGCTATGGCTACGATTTAATTATCTTACAATTAGTATTAGAGCCATGTTAGAGATTAAGATCGTTGTTTAATCCAGTGGCGGACCCACGTGGTGGCTAGCGGGTTCAACTGAACCCATTTCGTCAAAAAATAATACTGTTTATATATATAAATTAGAATTAAAGTTGTGTAAATTTTGTATAAATATTTTATTTAAACTCACTTGACAACTAATATTTTACGACTAAAGTTATGTACTTTTAAAATTGAATTCTCTTGCACAAAATTCTAGACCCGCCGCCGATTTAATCTTGAGTAAGAAATTTGTATTTGTATCTTTTGTCCGGTACTTTGTTGTGGCTGTGCGAAATCTGGTTCAGATTTGTCGAAATAAATTGACCACGCTGTTGGGTCACCGAAAGTTGATTGAATGTTATATCTGTTTGACGTGACGATTGAGTTGTGGTTTGAACATCACCATTTTATCAATTTAACTTTAATTTTAATTTTAAAAACAATACCTGATTGTTTTGAGTTTGAGGTGAGCGGCGGAGGCTGTTTGTTGGCTCTCAATGTTGCTGCTTGTAATCGTTAAAACCTAGTGTATGTGAGAATCAGTTTGTACTTTTCAGCTATTTAAGAAATTATGCTTTCTTGTTCAACCTTTTATTTATTTAATAAATAAGTACAATCCACATGTACAATAAAAAGGTAGAATAATCATGTTAGTGAAGAAGTGTGATTTGGATTCCTTAAGCTAAAGTGCTAAACAAAGGCACCTTCAATGTTACTGTAACTAGGGCGGTTTATTTGGATCGGATATCCGAAATTCGATTCGTTCAATTTCGGATTTCGGATTGTGTTTATTAAAATTTTGGATAATCGGATCGGATTCGAATTGGTATAATTGTAATCTGATCAGAAATCCGAAATTATTATGGCATGTATAAATATTAAACTTTAATTTCGGATAGTCAGTACTTCATTTACATCTTCCTCCAAGTTATTACATTTACAATGAATTTAGCTATATTTGCACCACAGTACTCTCATAATTGCATAAACATGAATTTTTCTTACTGTATTACCTTTTTTACAAAGAAAATATACATATGAGTTTGCAACTTTGAGGCATAATAATCCGATCCGATCCAAATTTTAAAATTCGATCCGATCCGATATTAATTCGGATCAGATTCGGATTGCATTTTGTAGAATCCGAAATCCGAATCTGAAATGTGCTAAATCCAATCCGATCCGATCCGATCCATGCACAATCCTAACTGTAACCTTTGCAATTTGGCTACCAACGAAATACTATGTCTCAATTGTTGGTGCTTTTGATTTTTAAATCACTGAGTGAAATTAATAAATAGAAGAGTTTAAATATATGGGTGGTTTATCACATGTATTAACTTGTATAACTAAGAAACTATGATTAATAGATAGCATCACCAGAGTGGTCTATTTATTTGGAGCCACTGAAACGTTCTTAATATTATATACATGTGAGATCATTTACTACATGGATTGAGAATTATGATTAATAGATAGTTTCTATCAAAGCTGTCTGTTTATTTGAGTCATTGAAATATTCTTAATGCACCATGTCTAAATTGTCTTTTACAAGTGTACATTAGTGTTGGAGGTTTACCTTTTGATACTAGTGACGCTAAATTAATTAATGAGAATAGGTATTATGTTTTCCACCTAAAGGAGGTACATAATATCTTGAATTCTCATGTATATAAATAAGGATAATTTGTTACAAGAGGAGATTTTGTGTCTCTTACGTAAAGGAAGGATACAATCTTTGTCTTGTACTCTTGGATAATATGGGGAGGAGGTTTTGTATCTCTTGCCTAAAGGTGAAGATGCAATGAATGCCTTGGATTCTTTTTGTTTAATAAAGGGGAGACAATTACATCGTCCACCCAAAGGAGGGGTGCAATAGATGTCTTTAACTCTTTTGATTTATGCATTCATGCCCATGGTTTCACTAACTTTTGTGTTGTTTGCTTATACAACTGTTAACAACATGACTACTCAGTTGATCATTAAAACTCTAACTAGTAGCAACTACAAGAAGTGAAAACAAGATGTTGAAATAGTGTTAGGTCCGATGGACCTGGACTTTGCATTGACTGAACAGAAACCTATTGAAAGTTGAAACTACAACTACTAGTATTGTTGATGAAAAGGCTAAGTATGAGAAATGGATGAAGGCTAACAAATTAGACCTTATGATCATGAAGAGATTCATTTCTGATCACATAGAAGGTGCAATTAAGGATAATGGAAATGCAAAGGATTTCTTGAGTGCCATTGGACAGAAATTCCCAGAATCTGACAAAGCTGAGATAGGTAGCCTAATTGATTCTGTGTCTACCATAAAGTATGACCTTGTAGGTAGTGTCCGTGATCATATTATGAAATTGGTTAATATTGCTACCAAACTAAATAATTTAGTTGTAATCATTACCGATGACTTTCTTGTTCACCAATCCCTTAGATCCCTTCCCGAGTAGTTTAACCAGCTTAAGACAACCTATAATGCACAAAAAGATAAATGGAGTGTTGATGAACTTATTACTGTTTGTGTGGTAGAGAAAAGGAGGATCCAAAAGGAGAAAGTTGAGGGCGTAGTGGACCTTGTTAGTTCGTCTAGATCAGCTGATTATCCCTCATATAAAAGAAAATATGGACCCAAATTTCATAAAAAGAAACATCGCCAGTCTCATCATCCATATGGTAATAATAGTCATACTAATATGCATGGTGTTAACCAAGGTCAGTCTCATAATCCTCTTGGTCCTCAAGCTGTAATTAAGAAATAAATAAAGTGTTGGGATTGCAAACAAGTAGGTCATAAGAAAGCTGGTTGTCCTCTGAAAAATAAAACAAGTAATCTTTTAACTTTTGTCTGCTTTGAAACTAGTCTTGTTCATGTTTCTTTAAATTCATGTAACCAATGACTTGTAGGATCTAGTAAGCAGACGGAAGCCAAAAGAGGATGAAGCCAGTGTTGTTGTGGGAAATGGACTCAAAGCAAAAGTAGAGTTTATAGGGACGTCTGTTTTACCTTTTAAAAATAATTCTAATATTCGTTTAGATAATATTATTTTTGTACCGTCTATGAGACAAAAATTAATTTTAGTTTCACTTTTGGACAAAGCTGGTTATTCACTTCAACAAAGTAATGGTATTATTAAAATTTTCTATCATTCACATGTTGTTGCTGATGCCTTTTTAAGTGATGGTCTATATCACTTGAATGTGTTGAATGAAATTTTTTCTGCAATGCATGTTGAAAATATTGTCTACAAAAGGTTTGCTATGAGTAAAACGTCTTACCTATTATGGCATAGGTTTCTTGGTCATATTTCTAAAGAAAGAATTGAATGATTGGTAAAGGAAAATATTTTATCTGTTCTTGATCCAAAATATTTTGAAACTTGTGTGAATTGTGTTGTAACACCCCAAAGTTTTTACTTATATTTGCATTCTCGATTGATCATCTTTATAATAAGGATAGATTTTACTTCACACTTTCTAAATGTAAAATTGACAATAATATGAAAATTTCTTACTTTAGGTTGTGGTAATATTGACAAAGAAGTTCGATGGTGTTGCTATGTGTAACACTTAATATCATTTTGATGAATTATTATTAAATACATTAGATATTTAAGGTTTTGGGCTGCCACACTTTTGTATTTATCAAAAGATATTTAGTAGTTTGGGCAGCCAATTTTATTTTATACTTATCCAATTCATAAATATTACTTATTTGACTTGCTTTTCCATAACCTCCTTTCATATTTCATTCTTTCATGCCAAAGAAAACCCTTACTCTCGCTCTCCTTCTTATCACCTGAAAAAATTTATGAAAACTATCATAAATCCCCATTAAACCAACCAGCAAAACTCGTTCTTGGTGAAGCTCAAGTTGCTCATCTTTTTTGTGGTAAGTTACTAGACCTGTTTTTACAATGGATAACTATTAGTATTTTTGTCACGCCCCGAGCCTGGGAGCGAGATCGGCACCCGGTGCCTCATCTATCTTTGCGTACCAATTTGCGACTCAGGAATTCTGGACATATAATGTCATACTTTGGCCAGGAGCCACATTTCAAGATAATTTGCGAAGCAAAATATAAAATAAAATAGTGACTAACGCTGACTAAATGTCAACATAAAGCTGGGCCGGCAAAGCCGTCATAACTACAATAACTAACAAGCCAACAAAATATACGTACATGGCCTACAATTCTAACATACTGCACTAACTGACCGGATATGTCTACAAGACTCTACTGATGGATGTACTGTGATCGGAACAGGGCCCCGGCCTACCCATAACCTATCTACATACATACACAATATGTACACAAAACTTCTAGACCCGACAACTCCGAATGACGGGGAGCTTACCGATAAAGCTGAACTCGGGCAACACCTACTGAGGAGGTCTACCCGTCTGTCTGTCTGAACCTGCACGCATGAAATGCAGCTCCCCCATGAAGGGACGTCAGTACGAAATAGTATACCGAGTATGTAAGGCAATATACTGAAAGCTGAAACTGAACTGATACTATAATAACTGAAAGGAGCAGGGGGTCAAAGATAATCTGAAGATATGCTCACCTGCTGATACTGACTCTATTATAGTAAGTAAAATAGTTGTCCGGCTTATAAGGCTCGGTATATATATACTGCTATGCCGTAGTAGGCTCGCTCATAGGCGCTCTGCTATACTAGGCTCTGTATCTCGGCCAACTAGGCTCGCTCATAGGCGCTCGGCCACAGTAGGCTCGGTATATAACTTACTATCTAATCAGAGGTTGCCCAATAAGGTCCTGCCCATCGATCATAGCTTGATGGTAATAAAATACTGTAATACTGTATATATAGATTCTCTGCTCTCATGACTGGAAAAAGGAAATACACAATTGGATATGAAGTCCCGATAAGGAGAATACTATAACTTACAAGACTAGGAAAATATACGTAAATTCTGGGATATGAATTTTTCTTTATGCCTCATTATCAAACTCGTGTAATTACGAGATCATGTCAAAATGAAGAAAGAGCTTAGCCTTAACATACCTGGAGTAGGAAAAAATTCCGTATGATATTCATGAAAAAGGTTACACCGTACTCCTTTAGAACCACAAAATTTTATGTTGCTAGGGCTATAATAATTCTTATTGGAATCGATTTGATCGCAAGAATTTTGTTTGTAGGAAATCTCTAACGTTCTGGTTGTAGGAACTGTGTAGGAATTTTGTAAGAACTTTCGTTGCTAAGGTACCAAACCTCCCATCTGATTGTAGTATTGAAACTGTTAGAAATGAAGTAGTGATCCCATCTGATTGTAGTATTGAAATTGTTAGAAATGAAGTAGTGATCCCATCTGATTGTAGTATTGAAATTGTTAGAAATGAAGTAGTGTGTAACTAACACATTAGTTGCCACCTAATGAAAATTGACTAAGAGTCACTTCTCCAAGAGGTGGCTTGCTGCCACGTGGGGGTGGGGGTGAAAAACTTAATCTTTATCCACTTATTATATAGTTAGGTAATGTCCCGATAACCGATAATTAACCAATTACCCGCATAATTAAGCATTATTTCAAATTACTTAAAATTCTACTTATTCCTGATACACTTTATACATCATACTATCATGGTCATATGGTACATTGCATGGTGCTAGTCCATAAATATAGAATATTATAGCTCGGACCGTATATTATCCCAAATCGACAACCTTCAATGAAACTCATTTTCTTTAATTCGTTTACCCCTTATCCTTCATGGCACTTACTTATTGCTTGTTATAAATAGCATAAATATGCTAACCTCACGATAATCTCATCCCCGAGTCTATGTCAATTAACTAAAGATGAAACTTTAACGTACGATAAGCGCGAGATGTAACATCCTTCCCCCCTTAAAAATATTCGTCCTCGAATGTTTACTCTTAGATACCTTGGAAAAATTTTGCCAGAGTCTCCTCTGTATACTAGACTAAAAACCACCATTGCATGCAGCCAGATAACAGACTATATATGCCACACTTGGCCTCACACAACTGTCTATTATAATTTCAGAAAGTCAAAAATAAGAGCTTACCTGATGACCTATTGGCCTGAATAAAGCGGTGCTAAGGTATCCCATCTCGAGTCATATCTCGAGTTGAAATAAGTGGGGGTATTTAGACTTCATTTCTTCCTCCGCTTCCCATGCCATCTCTTCCACATTCTTGTTTCTCCATAAAACCTTCATGGAGGCTACCTCTTTATTCCGAAGCTTGCGGACTTGTCGGTCTAGGATGGCAACCGGAATTTCCTCGTATGACAAGTTCTCCGTAATCTGTACATCATTTGTGGGCACCACTCGGGTAGGATTGCCAATGCACTTCCGTAGCATGGATACATGAAAAATCGGATGGACAGACTCCAATTCTGTGGGCAATTCTAACTCATAAGCTACTTGACCCACCCTCTGAATGATCCTATATGGCCCAATATACCATGGGCTAAGTTTGCCTTTCTTGCCAAACATCATCACACCCTTCATAGGTGACACCTTTAAGAATACCCAATCATTAACCCCGAACTCTAAATCTCGTTGTCGCACGTCCGAATATGACTTCTAATGACTCTGAGCTGTCAACGGTCGCTCTTGGATGAGCTTTACTTTTTCTATGGCTTGCTGAACCAGGTCTAGCCCATGTAATCCATATTCTCCAACATCAAATCACCCTATAGGAGATCTGCACTTACGCTCATACAAAGCCTCGTACGGAGCCATCTGGATACTAGAGTGGTAACTGTTATTATATGAAAACTCGATAAGAGGTAGATGTTCATCCCAACTTCTTTTAAAATCCAATACACATGCTCGTAACATATCCTCGAGCGTATGAATTGTGCGCTCGACTTGTCCATCAGTCTGTGGATGAAAAGCTATGCTGAGATTCACCCGAGTCCCTAGACCTTTTTGAAATGACCTCCAAAAATGTGCTGTAAACTAGGCCCCACGGTCAGATATAATAGATATTGGTACTCCGTGTAGTCGCACTTTCTCTTTAATATATAACTTTGCATAATCTTCTGATGTATATGTAGATCTGACCGGTAGGAAATGAGATGATTTCGTGAGCCTATCGACTATCACCCATATAGAATCAAACTTATGATGAGAACGAGGTAAACCCGTGATAAAGTCCATATTTATCGCCTCCCATTTCCATGTCGGGATCTCTATAGTCTGCATTAGCCCTCCGGGCTTCTGGTGCTCTATCTTTACCTGCTGGCAACTAGGACACTGAGCGACATACTCAGCAATGTTCTTCTTCATATCGTTCCACCAATACACATCCTTAATTTCATGATACATCTCCGTCGTCCCAGGGTGAATGGAGTACCACCAATAATGTGCCTCTGACATAATCCTATCTCGTAGCCCTGCTATATCTGGAACACATAAACGACCCCTGTATCTGAGAACCCCATCTCCCTTGAGTTCTAACAATGGCTTCTTCTGCTGCAGAACTCGCTCTCTCAACTCAACCAACTGTGGGTCCTTGTACTGCCTCTCCTTTACTTCAGCTATGAGAGATGCTTTTGCAGTATTTTGGAGTACAACTCCACCATTGCCAGAGTCTACTAACCGAACCCCCAAACAAGCCAATTGATGAATATTTCTAGTTAATTGTCATCTACATGTGCTAAGCTACCCATAGATCGGCGACTTAAGGCATCTGCTACAACATTAGCTTTCCCTGGATGGTAGAGAATGTTAACATCTCAATCTTTCAATAAATCAAGCTATCGCCTCTGTCGCAAATTCAACTCTTTTTGCTTGAAGATATATTGCAGGCTTTTATGATCTGTGAATACATCAATATGAACACCATATAAATACTGCCGCCATATCTTAAGTGCATGGACAACCGCAGCTAATTCGAGGTCGTGGGTCGGATAATTCCACTCATTCTTCCTTAACTGCCTTGAAGCATACACAATTACTTTCCCATGTTGCATCAGGACATATCTTAACCTGACACCTGAGGCATCACAATACATGGCATAACCATCTGGACCCTCTGGAAGTGTTAGAACTGGCGCTGAGGTCAACCTGTTCTTAAGCTCCTGGAAACTTTGCTCACATGCCTCTATCCACTGAAACTTATTTGCTTTCTGCGTCAACTTCGTTAATGGTGCTGAAAGAGAAGAAAAACCCTCTACAAACCTGCGGTAGTATCCTGCTAAGCCTAGAAAGCTACGAATCTATGTAGGAGTGGTAGGTCTAGGCTAGGATTTCATAGCCTCAATCTTCTGAGTGTCTACCTTTATACCTCCATCAGATACAATGTTCCCCAAGAATGCTACAAACTTCAACCAGAACTCACATTTAGAAAACTTAGCATACAATTTATTATCACGGAGGGTTTGGACTACCGCTCGCAGGTGGTCCACATGATCATCCTCTGAACGTGAATAAACCAAAATATCATCAATAAAGACTATCACGAACAGATCTAAATATGGCCGGAATAGGCTATTCATCAAGTCCATAAATATGGCAGGTGCATTCGTCAACCCGAAGGACATGACAAGGAACTCGAAGTAGCCATATCGGGTCCTAAAAGCTGTCTTGGAAATATCTTTCTCCCGAACTCTGACCTGGTGGTACCCCGACCTCAAATATATCTTTGAAAAGCATCTAGCTCCCTACAACTGATCAAACAAGTCGTTTATCCTTGGAAGTGGATACTTATTCTTAATAGTTACCTTGTTCAGTCGCCTATAATCAATACACATCCTCAGCGAGCTATCTTTCTTCAGTACAAACAGTACCGGTGCACCCCAAGGTGAGGTACTGGGTCTGATGAAACCTTTCTCCAGTAAATCTTTTAACTGCTCCTTCAACTCCTTCAATTCGACAAGTGCCATTATATATAGAGGGATGGATATTGGTTGCGTTCCCGGAAGCAAATCGACGCCAAAATCAATCTCTCGCTTTGGAGGAATACTTGGAAGTTCATCTGGAAATACATCTGCGTACTCTTTGACTACTAGAATAGACTGAAGTGTAGGTATCTCAGCATCTGTATCTTTAACTCGCACAATATGATAAATGCACCCTTTTGCGATCATTTTCCCTGCCTTAAAATAGGAAATAAACCTACCTCTTGTTGTCATTGTATTACCTACCCATTCAAGGACGGGCTCACCCGAAAAATGAAATCTAGCTATCTTCGCTCGACAATCAACTGTGGCATAGCAAGATGCCAACCAGTCCATGCCCATGGTAGCATCAAAATCCAACATCTCTAGCTCAACTAGGTTGGCTGAGGTCTGACGAGCACAACACCGTACAACCTCGGTAAAACTGTCTAGCGATAATCGATTCTCCGACCAGTGTAGATACCGCAAAAGGATCACTTAGTATTTCAGGCACTATACCAAACTTCCCCGCGACAAATGGGGTAATACATGATAGAGTAGATCTTGGGTCTATCAAGGCATAAGCATCGTGAGAGAAAATGGTCAACATACTTGTTACCCTGTAGCTGAGGTGACGGAGGTCTAGGTGGCCCTTCGAAGTATTGGGGCCTGTAACTACCCTGAGACTGCTCCTGAGACCTGGCAAATCTCATCCTCTTACGCTGCCCTGAGTCAGTCCTCTCCATACCCTGCTGTCGATGCCTACCCCTTTCTATATTCTGGGCAAATGTTTGAATCCAGGAGATATCCATACTATCTTGTAATGCAGCGGTGGTATATGCCTCGGTCAACTCTAGGGCCAACCCTGCTATAAACCTGTGGATCCTGTCCCTCATAGTAGCAACTATGGATGGTGCATATTTGACCAATGAGTCAAAACGGAGACTATACTCTTGAACACTCATATTGCCCTGCGTGAGGGCTAGAAACTGATCAACTCGGGCCTGTCGGATCTCTCGCGGTAAGTTCTGGTCAAGGAAGGCATCTGAAAAATTCTCCCAAATAGTAGGAGGTGCATCACGTCCCTTGGACCTTTCCCATCCCTCATACCAAAGGATGGCTATATCTCGGAGTCGAAAAGATGCTAGCTCAACTGCTCTTTCTTCGTGGCATGCATAACCCGAAAGATCCTGTGAAGCTGATCTATGAAATCCTGCGGGTCCTCCCTCTGATCTATCTCCGTGAACTCTGGGGGACTCAAAGCAATAAACTCTCAGACCTTTGAACTCCTAAATCCCTCAGAAGGTCCTGTACTAGTGGATGCCCCAGCATGTTGTTGGGTAGCTACCAATTGTGATAACAAATGCATCGCACTCCTCAAGTCCTGATCTGATGGAAGCGGAGGGGGAACTGGATGTGCGGTGTCCCTAGGAATCTTCTCAGGAGCCGGTAATGGCTGGGTAGAGGTCTCTCCCTAGGCCTCTGATTGGGCCCCATCTACTGGGGGTACCCTGCTAGTCCCCTCACCTACTGTTATTTCTCTTCTATAGCTAGACGTAGTCTTCCTAGTTACTGTCATATATGCATGCAAATGCCAACATGTAAGTTTAACTCAAATTTCCCATAACTCAGTTCTACAACACGATTTAGATTTGAAAGAAGGGTAACCAACTCCTAAATGCCCTGTAGTCCCCTGCTTATATAATGTGGTGCACCACACATCTATAAACAAGACCCTACTAGACACGACTTGTAGACTCCCTAGGACAGAACTGCTCTAATACTACTTTTGTCACGCCCCGAGCCTGGGGACGAGACCGGCACCCGGTGCCTCATCTATCCTTGCGTACCAATTTGCGACTCAGGAATTCTCAACATATAATGTCATACTTTGGCCAGGGGCCACATTGCAAGACGATTTGCGAAGAAAAATATAAAACAAAATAGAGACTAACACTGACTAAATGTCAACATAAAGCTGGGCCGGCAAGGCCGTCATAACTACTATAACTAACAAGCTAACAAAATATACGTACATGGCCTACAATTCTAATATACTGCACTAACTGACCGGATATGTCTGCAAGACTCTACTGATGGATGTACTATGATCGGAATAGGGCCCCGACCTACCCATAACCTATCTACATACATACACAATATGTACACAAAACTTCTAGACCTGACAACTCCGAATGACGGGGAGCTTACCGATAAAGCTGAACTCGGGCAACACCTACTGAGGAGGTCTATCCGTCTGTCTGTCTGAACCTGCACGCATGAAATGCATTACCCCCAGGAAGGGACGTGAGTACGAAATAGTGTACCGAGTATGTAAGGCAATACACTGAAAGCTGAAACTAAACTGATAATATAATAACTGAAAGCAACTGGGGGTCAAGGATAATCTGAAGATATGCTCACCTGCTTATACTGACTCTATTATAGTAAGTAAAATAGTTGTCCGGCCTTATAAGGCTCGGTATATAAATATAATTGCTCTTCCGTAGTAGGCTCGCTCATAGGCGCTCGGCCATACTAAGCTCTGTATCTCGGCCAACTGGGCTAACTCATAGGCGCTCGGCCACAGTAGGCTCGGTATATAACTTACCATCTAATCAGAGGTTGCCCAATAGGAGCCTACCCATCGATCAGAGCTCGATGGTAATGAAAATACTGTAATACTGTATATATAGATTCTCTGCTCTCATGACTGGAAAAAGGAAATACACAATTGGATATGAAGTCCTGATAAGGATAATACTGTAACTTACAAGACTAGGAAAATATACGTAAATTTCGGGATATAAATTTTTCTTTATGCCTCGTTATCAAACTCGTGTAATTACGAGATCATGCCAAAATGAAGAAAGAGCTTAGCCTTAACATACCTGGAGTAGGATATTCTTAAAAAAGATTACACCGTACTCCTTTAGAACCACAAAAGTTTACATTGCTAAGGTTCTAATAAGTCTTATTAGAATCGATTTGATCGCAAGAATTTTGTTTGTAGGAAATCTCTAACGTTCTGGTTGTAGGAACTTTGTAGGAATTTTGTAAGAACTTTCGTTGCCAAGGTACCAAACCTCCCATCTGATTGTAGTATTGAAAATGTTAGAAATGAAGTAGTGAACCCATCTGATTGTAGTATTGAAATTGTTAGAAATGAAGTAGTGATCCCATCTGATTGTAGTATTGAAATTGTTAGAAATGAAGTAGTGTATAACTAACACATTAGTTGCCACCTAATGAAAATTGACTAAGAGTGACTTCTCCAAGAGGTGGCTTGCTTCCCCGTGGAGGTGAGGGTGGGAAATTTAATCTTTATCCACTTATTAGGTAGTTAGGTAATGTCCCGATACCCGGTAATTAATCAATTACCCGCATAATTGAGAATTGTCTCATATTACTTAAAATTCTACTTATTTTTGATACAGTTTATGGTGATATCATGGTCATATGGTACCTTGTATGGTGCTAGTCCATATATATCGAGTATTATAGTTCGGACCGTATATTATCCCAAATCGGCAACTTTCAATGAAACTCATTTTCTTTAATTAGTGTACCCCTTATCCTTCATGGAACTTACTTATTGCTTGTTATAAATAGCATAAATATGCTAACATCAAGATAATCGCATCGCCGAGTCTATGTCAATTAACTGAAGACTAAACTTTAACGTACGAGAAACACGAGATGTAACAGTTTTCTTCATATCGTTTTGTATAGAGCTCCATTTTAAGTGATCCAAGACTTTCTGAAAATCTATTTCATAGATCTATAACTCTTATTCAGGAATCAAAATCTAGTTTTGCCTACATTTACCTGAAAAGGTGCTGCCCAGATTTCTAGTTTTAAAAATATTCCTTGTACTACTGTTAGTAATTTTAGCATAACGTTTTATAAGAAACTGATATTAGGGTGATTCAAGATGTTCTGAAATGATAAGACATATATCTACAACTGTAATGATAGACCACACAGTCTAGTTTGTCATTTTTCATCTTCAAAACTGAGTCACAACACAAGACAGTGATATTGTCCAGAATTTATGTTTCAAAAGTTTTGGGTAATTTGCACTAATATCATGTTTAATTTGACATGTTAAATCAATGAAATTATATAGATTTTTGATTATGTATTTAAGGTATATATACCCTTGTAAATTCTAAGGGGAAGTGTTTGAGGAAGTGGAAAGATTTTGTTTGTCTATGGCGAAGACGATTCAACGTCCTCAAGTTGTGGTTAAACTATTTTGTGGTAAAACACCAAGGTTTGTGTATAAATTTTGTACTAGTTTTACTTGCTGGAATATTTTGAAATAACCTGATATTTTATTTTTCTTGTCTAAATCTATATCGTTGTATTCGTGTTATATCAAGTATTGTAAGATATTTGCTAAATCGCCCACTCGTACGGACTTGCTTGATCATTTTGCATTTTTGTTGGGACTTTGTCCTTTCTGTGGAAGTGACTTTGTCACTCATCTTGGCATGCTTCTTTATTTGGATCTCTTTCTATCTTGACTTTGGATTTGTAGTTCGTCTTAAGTTATGGAACTTCTTCGTGTTAAGTACGAACTAGGAAGCCATTTTTAATATGGTTCTTGATTCTCTTGACTATTGGGTTTTGACCCTACTTGATTTGGGGCTTTGGTCCACCTTGATATCTGATTATGCTTAGTGTGATGGCATGACATACATATTGGGCGAAAAATGGATACTTGGATTGATAGTATACGCTTTCTTGACTCTTGAACATTGTTATTGATATTTGGAAACACTTCAAGGTTTGATATTTGATACTTTTGATATATTTGTTCACTTATTTTAAATTATGTTAAAGTTGAGCTACCTATGACTGAAAAGGGGAATTGGAGAATTTAATGACTCCAAGCCCAAAGTTTATACGCCACTAAGCTTTATGCTTAGCGATAGTTGTTTTCTATCGTATGTAATATACAGAATGAAATTTGAAGATGGACTTATGAAGTAGTCTTTTTGGGAGCACTTATGGAGATCACATTTGCATATGCACCATGGTTTTGTATAGTTTTGGGACATGTAGATAATATATATGTCACACTTATGTATGTTATTTGGAGGCTTGTTGGATCTTAAGACCAAAATCTTGTAACTTGAATTTGGTAACTTATTTTACTTTTTTAGGGTGTGTTATTAACTCAAATATTGTAATATGCTGAATTTACACTTTGTCTTGTAAATATGTACAAAGGAGAAAACTAGTTTTCTTTTTTATACCCAATAGTTTGAAATTTATATACAATACAAACTTACAGTGATGTTGAATAAAAGTATAATTTTGTTAGGAAGTTGCTTTAACGTGTTGATTATTCAAGAAGAGTTATATCACTTTATGTTAATTTTTGACATTGTATTTCATTTAAAATAAAATAAAATTATGAAGAATATTTTCAAAAATAAAAATATTGCACTTTGGACCTCATGGCATGAGCCTATTTTCACTACTAAATTATTCTGAATATTTTTTTAATTAATATTTTCTTAATGTTGTAAGTAGTATATTAGATTTGTTTCGTAAGTAGCACCCTCCCAAAGGGGTTGCTACATGTGTTAAGGGTAAAATGATCAAGGTTAAGAGAAAGGGTTCCACTAGGAGCTCTGAACTCTTAGAAATTATTCATACTGATATTAGTGGACCTTATGTACCTACTTTGACCAATCATAAGTATATTATTACTTTTATTGATGACTTTTCAAGATACCGTTATATATATCTTTTAAAATAAAAATCCGAAGCACTTGATAAGTTTAAAATTTACAAGACTGAAGTTGAAAAGAAGCGTGGGAAGTCTATTAAGATAGTGAGGTCTGACCGTGGTGGTGAGTACTATGGAAAATATGATGAGTCTGGTCAATATATGGGGCTTTTTGCTTTATTTTTGCAAGAATATTGGATAGTAGCACAATGTACCATGCCAGGTACTCTTGAGCAGAATGGTATGGCTGAAAGATGAAATTGTACTCTCATAAAAATGGTGATAAGTATGATGTCAAGGACTAGGCTACTTGAGTCTCTTTGGGGCAAAGCCTTAAAAACAGTTAGTTATATCCTAAATAGAGTTCCTACAAAATCTGTCTTGAAAACTCCCTTTGAACTATGGACAACCCGAAAATCTAGCTTGAATCATTTTCACATTTGGGGATGTCCAGTTGAAGTTCGTATTTATTCACCCACAAAAAAGAAAACTGATCCTAAAACTACCAGTTGTTTCTTTATATGCTATCTTGATCACTCTAAAGGTTTTAGGTTTTTCTGTCCTGGGCGTGGCACTAGAATCGTTGAGTCTATTAATGCAAAATTTCTTGAGCATGGTGTTTGTGATTGTGATTGTTCATGTGGAAAGGAAATTGTATTGAAAGAGATGGAAGTCATTGTCCCTTTACCTGTTGTACATGAAAAGGCGGTAAACCAACCTATTCATGTAAGGGAGAATCAAGGGAACAATTACGCTGATCTCATGGTCCCTGAGCAAAATGAACAGAATGAACCACTCCTTAGGTCACAATGAGAAAGAAGATATGCTATCTCTAATGATTTTATCGTATATGTGACTGAAAATCTTAGTGATTGTAATGACCCACACAATCGTTTTGAGTGTATTAGCCCTGATCCCCTATTTATTGATTTCTTTGTGTTATATTGTGGCTACATGACTTGCTGGGAGGTTTGGTTTTTGGTTCCGGAGTGAAATGGGATACATAGTCCCTAGATTGGAAGTTTAAGTCGTAAGAGTTTACCGTAGTTTAACTTGAGTGAAAACAACACCGAAATGGAGTTTTGTCAGTTCCAATAGCTCTATATGGTGATTTTGGTCCTACGAGCGTGTCCGAATGTTGATTTGGAGGTTCGTAGGTCGTTTCGGCGTAAATTGGCGAAATTTGGAAAGTTGAAAGATTTTTGGAAAGTTTGACTTAGAGTGGACTTTTTGATATCGGGATCGGACTTCCATTACAGAAGTTGGAATAGGTTCATAATATCGTTTAGAACTTGTGTGCAAAATTTGAGGTCAATCGGACGTGCTTTGATAAGTTTCGGCATCAGATGTGAAAGTTAGAAGTTCAAAAGTTCATTAGGCTTGAATCGATACGCAATTCGTGATTTTAGCATTATTTGATGTGATTTGAAGGCTCGACTAAGTTTGTATGATGTTCTAGAACTTGTTAGTATTTTTGGTTGAGGTCCCAAGGGACTCGGGTATGATTCAGATCGTGATCGGATCACATTTTGGACTTGTGCAATTGCTGAAGCTCCCAGCTTCTAGTGTCATCGCACCTGCAGTGGGATTGGCCGCAGGTGCAGACTCGCATAAGTAAGCTTTGAGTCGCAGATGCGAATCTGGCCTTGCCCAGCAGTGGTCGCAGAAGCGGGAAAATTATCCATAGAAACGCCTTCGCTTCTGCGATGGCAGGTGTGAAAGTAGTCGCAGGTCCGACATTGCATCCACAGAAGCAGGCTCGCAGGCGCGAGCCATTGACCGTAGAAGCGGAACCCCTAGACTTAAGTGTTTTCCACACATGTGATGGTGTTTTCGCAGGTGCGACGTCACATAAGCGCTTCTTGGGCCGCAAATGCGGAAAGTGCTGGGCAGAGAGGTCATAATCGAGGTTTCCGTGATTTTCTTCATTTTGAACGTTTCAAGCTCAGGATTAGGCAATGTTTGAGAGGAATTGCAAAGGGATTCTTGAGGTAAGTCACTTGTGGTTATTTTTACTCAATAATTATGTTTCCTCATTGATTTTCCCACCTAGATTGTGTGGTTTTGAGGTGTAATTTTGGAGTTTGAGGCTAGGGATTTGGAGAGTTTAAATTGGGGATTTGAGTGACGGTTTAGTGTTGGATTTTGGTAAATTCGGATTGTTTTGACTTTTGTTGGGTTCCGAGACGTGGTCCCGGGTCGACTTTGTGGAGCGATTTTTCAATTCTTAGCTAAAATCAATATTTCATTGTTTAAACTAGTTTTCTATAGTTGTATTTATAGTATGAAATTATTTTGGCTAGATTCGAGTCATTCGGAGTTGGAAAATTGAGGGAAAGGCCTTCTAATTGATTGATTGAGCGCGGTTTGAGGTAAGTGACTTATCTAACCTTGTGTAGGGGAAATTTCTCTTAGGATTTGATAGTTTGGTGATAATTTGTGATATGTGAAGGCCGTGTACGCAAGGTGACGAGTGCGTACATGAGTTAAATGTTGAAATTCTGATCTTTGCTACGTAGTTCCTTTTCTTGCCTTAATTGAGTTACTTTAGCACGTTATAGTCATCATGTTTAGCCTAATTTCACATGTCTACTTGTCTTATCTCCTCTTTGCAACTTGTATCACATTTTTAGTTGAATGACTTGCTCTTCTTGATTTTCGTATTCATTACTTAATTGTGGAAATTATTTACTTGAAATTGCTATCCTTGGAATATCGTTTATTCAGTTATTGTGTTTGGCTTTGATGTTATTGTTAAGGTGATTGTTTGCTTGTTTGCACGAGGTTTCTGTTGTGTTGTTGTTATTGTTGTACGAGATTTCTGCCGTGCAGTTGTTATTGTTTGCACGAGGTTTCTGTCGTACGATTGTTATTGTTGCACGAGGTTTCTACCGTTTCATTGTGATTATTGATACGCATGCGGTGGTATAAGGTACGGGTGTTGAAACGCATGCGGTGAGATAAGGTGGGCTTGATATACATGGCTAGTAGAGGAACTACTAGAAGCCATGCGATGTGGTAAGGTGAGTTAAAACGCGGGATGCTATTTCGGGAAAATAATTTTCAAAGACCAAATATAAAGGATCCCACGGTGATATAAGAAAAGACTGTGAGATATTTTACTTTAGGGGACTATGAGTCGGTACCTCGGGAATTCCCCTGTTGATTTCATCTATTTGCTGTATTTTTTGTTGTTGTTTTCCTTAACTTGTAAGATTCTTGCTTCCTTTCGTGTTATATTTGTCTTTTTTTCTTCCTTTCGTGTTGTTACCTTTCGTAAATTCTTATTGTTTCACTTCTCTGTCGTTTTATCATATCATTATATCTTCTGCCTTGTTTCTTATTATTTTCAGTAGGTCCCTGACTTGACCTCGTCACTACTCTACCGAGGTTAGGCTTGGCACTTACTGGGTATCGTTGTGGTGTACTTATACTATGTTTCTGCACATGTTTTGTGCAGATCCAGGTACATCTTATCAGCCTCGGTGTTAATGTGTGGAGTGACTTGCTTATCGGAGACTTCAAGGTACACCTGCCCGCGTCCGCAGGCCTCAGAGTCCCCTTCTATCCCGTTCTTTTCTTATTTCTTTACATTTTGATAGACAATGATGTATATGATTGTTCGGTACTGTATCTAGAGCTTGTGACTTATATCTCATCAGGTTTTGGGATTGTATGTATGGAGTTTTGGTAGATTATATTTATTAAAATGTTGGGAAGTTCCAGTTTTAATATCTTATTTAATGTTTCTGCATATTGTTAGGCTTACCTAGTCTTAGAGACTAGATGCCATCACGGTATGAGTTGACTGGTCCTTTATCATATTCTCAAGTTATTTCCTCTCCATATGTTGATAAATTAGGTGAGGCAATGGAAGACGAAATGCGCTCCATGAAACACAATAGAGTGTGGGAGTTAGTTGAATTGCCTATAGGTTTTAAGCCTATTGGTTGCAAATGGGTGTTTAAAACTAAAAGAGAATCCAAGGGAAATATAAACCATTATAAAGCAAGGTTGGTTGCTAAGGGTTACACTCAGAAAGAAGGTATTGATTATAAAGAAATATTTTCTCCCGTTTCATCTAAGGATGCATTTATAGTCGTGATGGCTCTTGTGGCTCATTTTGATTTAGAGTTGTACCAGATGAATTTTAAAACTGCTTTCCAAAATGGGTGTGTGCTTGAAGAATTTTAAATAGTTCAATCTGAAGGGTTTAAAGAAGCTGGTAAAGAAAATCTAGTGTGCAAGCTTAGCAAATCCATATATAGGCTTAAACAAGCCTCCAGGTAGTGGTACATGAAATTCGATGAAATTATTACAAAATTTGGATTTGTGGAAAATAAGCTTGATGAATATGTTTATCTCAAAATAACTAATGCCAATTTTATTATTATGGTTCTCTATGTTGATGACATTGTGCTTGCCACAAATCATTTGGGCTTGATGAATGAGACCAAGCAATTTTTATCTAGGTCTTTTGATATGAATGATCTTAGAGAAGCCTCTTTTGTTCCTGGGATAGAAATTAAAAGAGATAGGTCACGTGGTTTGTTGGGTTTATCACAACGTTCTTATATTGAGAGTGTTCTTAAAACTTTCAATATGTAAGACTGTAGACCTGGTGTTGCACCTGTTGTAAAAGGGGACAAACTTAACAAGGATCAATGTCCGATAAATGATGTTGAAAAGAGAACTATGAAAGATGTGCCATATGAAAGTGTTGTTGGCTGCTTGATGTATATACAGGTTTGTACAAGGCCTGATATATCATTTGTTATTAATATGTTGGTAAGATTTTCTTCTAATCCTGGGTAGGCACATTGGGTGGTTGCAAAGAAAGTGATGAGATATCTATAACGTACCAAAAATTTCATGCTTGTGTACAAAAAGGTTGATGATCTAGACCTGCTAGTATATTCAGATTTTGATTTTGCAGGTTGTCAAGACACTATGAAATCAACTTCTCGGTATATTTTTATGTTGGCTGTGGGAGTTGTTTCTTGGAAAAGTGATAAACAAAGTATTAGTGCTACATCCACAATGGAAGCTGAGTTTATTGCTTGTTTTGAGACTACTTTTGTCATGCCCCGAACCTGGGCCTAGACATAACACGACACTCGGTGCCTGACTATATGTGACTGAGCGAACCAACTGGCTGACTGAATCAACATGTGATATCATAACATGCGGAATACTGAAAATAAACTAACACACGCTGATATACTGAAAGTCTGAATGTTATAAATCAAGTGCGGAAATACTAACATAAGTCTGAAACGTATCTGTAGCCAACATTGCTTAACATGAAAAGTTTGTGACTCTATCTAACTGTTACTCTAGTCTATGAAGCCTCTAATGAAGTACTGAAACACTGACTGTCTATACATACTGAAAGATTCTAAAGTGATGATAATGCCCCGAAAGAACTGGGGCTTACCAAATAGATGGTACGGGAATGATAATGCTCTGAATCGTGTGAGTTCGAGTCACCCCAAGAGCAAGGTGGGGAGTTCTTGGAGGGAAGGATGCCGAGGGTCTATTGGAAACAGCCTCTCTACCTCATGGTAGGGGTAAGATGTGCATACACACTACCCTCCCCAGACCCCACTAGTGGGATTATACTTGGTTGTTGTTGTTGTTGTAAAATTACATTGATAACTGATAACTAGTAACTGAAATGATAACTAATAACTGAACAAAGGAAGTAAGGATATGAATACTCCTTTTTCTGAATGATGAACAACTTATTTATCTGAATAAACTATGGCCTCGGGCTCAATATATATGTGCACAAGCTACTGCCTTAAGCCCAAGTATATGTATACATAACTATGGTCTCAGGCTCAAAAATGCATAAAGCATAAACTACAGCCTCAGACCCAAATATACATAAAGCATAAACTACTATCTCAGGCCCAAGTATGCATAAAGCATATAAACTATGGCCTCAGGCCCAATACATGTGTTCAACATTCAGGGATTTAAATTTAGGAACTTAGAATCATACTGCAATATGTGATGCTGAAATACTGAATCATATTGAGTTACATGATACATGAATACTAAATAGGACTAGACTAAGACATGTATTCTTGAACTGATTATGAAAACTGAAACTTAAATTGTTTATGACATGCTGAGTAATCTAGACTGAGACTCATGGGCATCAAACCCAAGTCTATATTGATTACGTACTGAGCTCACAACGTTCAGAATGAAAGTCATGAACGAGTTGTGAAGCTCGATAATATAAGTTCTGCAACTATTCAAGGAACTAGGCTTAACTATATTTCTGAGATAATTCGTAACATCGTAAAAGAAACGTAGTGCAGGGAGAATCATTAACATTCCCAAATATAGAGAGTTAGCCTCACATACCTTAACTTCCTGCTCTTGAGCGTAAAACAACATTCACCAACCCTTTCATCTTTAATCTATATCAATACAAGTCAAAGGGATTCTATATTAGCAATAATACTCATATTTTGGCCACTTAGGTGTTTTATCAAACACTTGGTAGGTATAAAGTTTCATAGCCCTCATTAATGGTGTTTCTACACCTAGCAACCTATTCTCTTTCTCCTAGATATATTCTAAAATCTCAAATTGTTAAAATCAATATAATTCTTCATCACCCATAAGATAAATAACACCCTTAACTAATAATCAATAATCAACAACCCAAATCTATAACCGTTCATGCTTTTCTATCAAATCCATAAACTCATATCTCATTAGCTTAGAGTCTATAATCAAGTAGAGGGTGAAGATATTATCTTTTTGACGTTCAATCCTATTGAATTCGAGCTCTAGGGTTTCGTCTCTCAAAACTGATGTCCCAATCGAATATCTAATAATTTGAAGGGTTTAGCCATGTTAATAAGGTGTTGAAGAATTGAAATTAACTTAGAATCACCATTAGAACTTACCTTGGATGAGGAGGGACCTTTGAGGAGTAAGGTTCTTGAGAGCTTTCCTTTCTCGAGCAAGTTTTTGTGTTTTGGGGTATGGGGGACGAAGTGGGGCTTTTAAAATGACTCCCGGGGTACTCTCCCACACATCTGAAGGCCCAAACACGCAATTGGATGTGCATCAGGGCAGTAGCATTGCCACAAGTGTACGGCCGTGCACGGACCATCTGGGCGCACACCTGGTCCAGTAAAATGCACATAACTATTTGCATAGAGATCTGTTCGGGCTCCACAATATATAGTTGGAAAGATAATTCAAAGTTCTACAACTTTTATGTTTTATGTCTTCCCAAGTTTCCAGCGAAAGTTTACTAAACCCTTCTAGAATACAGTTCTTCTATAGACTTAGTCAATTTTATTAAATCTTATGCACCTCACTCTCCGTCTTGATTCCAAAACAATTATTTTCACCCATACTCATCCCGATAGGACTTCATATGTCTAAGATGTCACAGTAATACTCATTTAATACATCCACACCTAGTCCGAATTTACGGAGTGTTACATTATCCCCCCCCCCATGGGATCATTCGTCCTCGAATGATTGTTCTGACTGTAACTACGGCTAACTATGGACCTTAAACGGGTTTGGTGGAAACATGTACTTTCATGAACACTTGCATGCTAAACTGTATGAATACATGATTATTGAACTGCTGAGATACTGAAATGAGTAACTACTGCATTGAGTGAATATTGAGCTGACTGAATACTAAAAGACATGGAGATTATAATATAAGGTCTAAATGAAAGGTTATGTACCTTCAACATTTTTCTGAAATACCCTTCAGCTATCATAGCATATCACAAGCCTCACAGGGCATCATAATGCGCATAACATGAAACATATTCGTGAATATTGGTCTGTCATGGATACGTGAATACTGAACTAACATGGATATAAGAATATTGAATTGGCACAAATATTTGAGTACTGAATTGACATCAATATCTGAGTACTAAGCTGGCATGAATGTTTGAGTACTGGACTGGCATGAGTATCTAAGTACTGAAAACTTGAATGTCATAACATGACACGTGAAGTACTGGGTGTATAACCTCTAATTTTGGTGGCAACTCCAACTCGTAAGCTATTTGTCCAATCTTTTGTAGGATCATATATGATGTGATATATCTGGGACCGAGCTTTTCTTTCCTCCCAAATCTTATAACACCTTTCAAATGCCAAACGTTTAGAAATACCCAATCATTAACTTGAAATTTTAGGTCTCTATGCCGCACGTCCGAATAGGACTTTTGGCGACTATGTGCCATTTTCGATTGCTCTTGAATCAAATTCACTTTCTCCACATCCTGATAGACCAAATTTGGTCTTAACAACTCTGTTTCAACCAATTGGCGATCTACACCTTCGCCCATACAGAGTCTCGTATGGTGCCATGTTGATACTAGAATGGAAGCTGTTATTATAAGCAAACTCAATGAATGGTATGTGATCATCCTAATTACCTTTAACATCAAGGGCATATCCTCAAGTGTCTGAATAATGCGCTCTGCCTGTCCATCTTTCTGAGGATGAAAAACTTATGCCTAATCCTTTCTGAAATGACTTCTAAAATTTTGATGTAAACTGAGCACCACAATATAAAATTATGGACAACGGAGACCTATGCACTCTGACAATTTCCTGAATGTACAACTTGGCATAATCTTCTGCTAAATTTGTGGTCTTTACTGGTAAGAAGTGCGCTGACTTGGTAAGTCGATCTACAATTACCCAATCAAATCATGCTTCCAAAATAAGCGAGACAATCATGTTATAAAGTCCATATTTACTATCTCCACTCAAGAATATGTGTAAAATATGGTAAATCACTTGGTTTTCTGCTGCTCGACTTTCATTTGTTGAAAATTCGGGCACTTGGCCACAAAGTTTGCGACATTCTTTTTCATGTCGTTCCATCAATGAATCTCCTTAAGATCATGATACATATTTTTGGAACCTGGGTGAATAGAATACCTGAAATTATGGGCTTCTGACATAATTCGCTCTCTGAGCCCATCTACGTCCGGAACATACAGTCCGTCTTGGTGCCTCAAAGTACCATCATCTCCCCCTTGTTCAAAGGCCATCATCTTATGCTTGTGTATCCCCTATTTCAGCTATAACAAGTAGGGTCATCAAACTGTTTCTCCTTCACTTCGGCTACTAAGAAGGATTAAGTCCTTTTTTCTGGACAACAAGTCCACCATCTTCGGTGTCCAAAAGTCGAAATCATCGCTTGGCTAAGTGGTGAACTTCTTTCACCATAGTTCTCTTGTCTTCCTCAATCATGAGCTATACTTCTCGTACTTAATTCTTTTAAGGTACTTCCTGAAGACACTTATAGTATTGTTGCGAGCCAAGTCTTTGATCAGTACTCTGAAATTAGAGTCTCGCACAATGGCACTACCCTCGTGATACATAATTGGGCATGATTTTATAGTTTTTATATCTCATGCTAACTATGTGGGTTTCAAATCTCCAACTAGACTTACTAACAATTATCACATCTCCCCCTTATACCGGAGGTTAAGGTCTTGTACTATCAGATCCTTTTCTTTTGTTAGGATCTGAACAACTTTCCTTATCTTCTACAATTCCTTGCACTTTATGTAAATGACGACTCATATTCCGACTTACTTCTGAGCAATATTTCTTACTAGGAAAAACTAAATTACTTACATAAATAGAAAGCTAATGTATTCACAACTATCATATACAATCTTAACGATTTAACTCTGCTCACTCTGTCAATCTTGGGGAAACCTCTTTTCGATAACTCTTAAAGGTTATTCTTATGTAGTTTGCACTCTTAGTGCTAGCTGATTGCTTTTCCTTCAGCTGTCACCGTACTTCGGATTTAACTTAAAATCTTTGGGTTATAACAAACATTTATGACTCCTAGGTTTTTCCCTTAGGCTCTTTTCTGTTCAAAACTATAGTGATGAATTCTACGCCCGCTGCGATTAAATTCTTAACCTGTTACACCATGGGGTCTAACATCTGAACTATCATCATCTAACTTGTGGCTCCATTTACAAGAATTAAAAATTAAATTATTTCATGAGGTAAAACACATATGGATACATTACCATACATAAACTTGTCCTTCAGAGTATACCATGATTTGATAAATCACTCCATGCACCGTCCGGTGAGTCTTGGGTCTTAATTCAGACCTAAAATATGCGAAGCTTTTGCTATAATCAATGTTACTTACATTTTCTTTTAGCACCCATAGGCATCACTGTATACTCACAAGTCACCTTTATTTGGATACATTGAAAATTGGAGATCTGGTAACTGAATAACTGAATACTAGCATACTAAATAACCATAAACATGCTAACCAAAAGACTGTACAACTGGTAACCATAAAACATGATATCTGCTTTTGTAGTTTCTAATAAGGTTATGCTCTAATTTATACTACTATCCATTGAATCCTTTCAAGTCTCATTTGTTACCAACCTATATTCCAAGATTATACCCCAATAGGCAATCATCTTCTCTAAGACCTGGGGGTTTTTTTCTGCCCGTCGCTTGGGCATTTGATACGTATGGAATTTGATAGAAAGATAAGGTTACCTATTGCTCTAAGCTTCATGACACGACTAGAGTAGAAAAAATAAGACAATCCTGAATGTCTTGGTAGTTAAGCGTTTATATGCATGGCCATCACACACATATAAATAAAACTCCACTGGACACAGCTTCATAGACTCCCTAGGACACTTGAACCTAGTGCTCTAATACCAAGCTTCAGTCACACCCTGAACCTGGGCCTGGACGTAACACGACACCCGGTGCCTAACTACATGTGACCGAGCGAACCAACTGGCTGGCTGAATCAACATGTGATATCATAATATACTGAATAAAGAAAATAAACTAACACATGTTGATATACTAAAAGTCTTAGTGATATAAATCAAGTGCGAAAATAATAACATAAGTCTGAAACGTATATGTAGCAAACATTACTTAACATGAAAAGCCTGTGACTCTGTCTAATTGTTACTCTAGTCTATGAAACCTCTAATGAAGTACTGAAACACTGAATGTATGTAAATACTGAAAGACTCTAAAGTAATGATAATGCCCCGAAATAACCAGGTATAAGGCCTGTAAAATTTTGCCAAGGAATTTAAGGTTTTGTGGTGCCGAGGTAGGCTAATGGGTTTGAGGATTATAGAAAACGAGCCATGGTACGAACTTTTTAGGTTAAAGAATGCACTAAAGTGTTGACGGGAATGTTTGGCAGAAGAAGGCGGTTCTGCGGTCAATTTCGTGATCGCTGAACTGTTTCGCGGACCGATAAGCATCGCAGAGTGGAACACAAAATGGGCAATTTTTGAAAAATAATTCTGCTAGCCGCATAATGGTTTTGCTGACCACATTGGGGTAAGGCGGTAGGGCTGCTTTGTGTAGAGAATGTGGTATTGAAATTACACCTCCACCCGCATACATTGGGGTGAGGAGACGGGGCCGCTTTGTGTAGAGGCTGTTACAAGGGATTTCCCAACCCAAAATCATGTTACTATATTGTTTTGAAAACTATTATGTTTTAACTTGGCATTTGGATAACATTGATCGTTGCTTGTTGTTTCCATATTGTTTTTATATTGGCATTCTATTTTGAAATAGGAGATTTTGCTTTACATAATAGTACTATTCCACATGTACTAACGTCCCTTTTGTCGGGGACGCTGCATATTCAATGGATGTGGGTGGTTCATCAGCGGGCAGCTTTGGTCCTCATTAGCAGTCACTCTCTATTCAACAGGTTTTTGGTGAGCCATACTCTATTCCGGGCTTTATGTCATTTGACGTTGTATTTTGTGCTTTGAGGTATCGCTGGGGCCTTGTCGTCGGCACTTCCATTCTTCACTTTTGTTGTACTTAGAGACTCCATAGACAGGTTATGGGTGGGGTTTGATGTTGGGAATTAAACTAGTAAGTTGTTATCTAGGGCAAGCATGTTTTTCATCATATCTATAAATTTGTAATATTTTGAAAATCACAAACGAATATCCTTTAGTAATGGAAAAGATTGTGGAACACTTGACTCTTCTCATGTCTATCACTTGTACTGATTCTTATGTAGTTAATGGGCAAGGTTGGGTAGAAGGTATCTAGCAGGCTTTCTTAACCGGGGTATCGCAGTTGAGTGCTGGTCGTGCTCCCCGAGGTCAGGGCATGACACTGGGGCTCACCAAACAGCTGGTACGAGAATCATAGCGCTCTGAATTGTCAACCTGTAAATCATTGCCTGGATCGTGAGATGTAAGCCCCTGGCAAAAGGGACATCGGTACATTTGAATTGCACTGGTATGTAAAGCAACTGAAAGAAAGAACTGTAAATGCTAAAACTGAAACTGAGCTGATAATAGAGAACTAATAACTGAAATGATAACTGCTGAAACTGAAATTGCATTGATAACTGATAACTAAAAACTGAAATGATAACTGATAACTGATAACTAAACAAATGAAGTAAGGAAATGAATACTCCCTCTTCTGAATGATGAACAACTTGTTTATCTGAATAAACTATGGCCTTGGGCCCAATATATATGTGCACAAGCTACGACCTTAGGCCCAAGTATACGTATACATAACTGTAACGACCCGACTTGTCGTTTTAAGAATCTATGCCTTGTTTAGCAACTAAAGGTCATGAGCAGCTTCGTAATATGCATTATGATCCACGAGTGTGGTCGAGTTCGGTTTTCAAAATATGTGAAATTAAATTGAAAGAACAATTCTTATTTAGAAGCTTAAATGGAAAGAGTTGATCGGAGAGTTGACTTTTGAGAAAACGGTACTGAAATAGAATTTATATGATGTCAATAGCTTTGTACAATAATTTCGTACTTAGGCGTATGTTCGGATTTGAATTTGGAAGTCCGTAGGATAATTCGACGTATTTTGGCGAAAGTTAGAAAATAGAAGATTTTGGAGAGTATGACCGAAGGTTGAAATTTTTGATAATGAGGTCGGATTTTGATTGTGGAAATTGGAATAGCTCCATTACGTCATTTATGACTTGTGTGCAAAATTTGAAGTCATTCCGGATTGATTTGATATGTTTCGGCGCAAAATATATAAGTTTGAAGATTTGAAAACTCATAATTCGGTTCGATGTGAAATTCGTAATTTCGGTGTTGTTTGGCGTGATTCAAAGCCTCAACTAAGTTTGTATTGTATTTTGGGACATATTGTTATACTTGGTTAAAGTCCCGAGGGCCTCGGGTGGATTTCGTAAGGTTAACTGAGCAATTTGGACTTAAAGGAAGGTGCTGGAAAATGACAGCAACTGTTGGAATCGCACTTGTGCAATTTTGGGCACAGGTGCGACATCGCAGAAGCATTACAATCATCATAGAAGCGACTGGAAAGGGATTTGGGCAGTGCTGGGCTTCAATCGCAGAAGCAGAGCAGTGGAGCGCACTGCAGTGCAGAAGCGAGCTCCATCGTAGAAGCGCAACACTGGACGCACATGTGGTTGCGCAGAAGCGAGGCCAGTGTCCGCAGGTGCGAACCTTCACCTGGGCAGTGCATTTCGCAGAAGCGATGATGGTGTCACAAAATCGACTTTGCAGATGCAAAAATGTTGTCCGCAAATGCGAAATCTGGGTAGAACTTAAAGACCCAAAAATGGTCATTTTGCCATTTCGTTTTGGAATGTTTGGAGCTAGGTTCTTGGACGATTTTGAGGATTTCTTCATGATTTCAACTCAATTAAGTGTCCTATACCCGAAAGTGTTTATATTTCATAAATTTGTGGTTATAATCATCATTTAATTCAGATTTAAATGGAAGAAATCAAGATTTTTGCAAAATCTTCCAAAAACAAAAATTTAAGATTTGGAGATCGAGTTGTTATCGGAAATGGATTAAATTGGTATGGTTGAACCCGTATCGGAATGGGTGTTCTGATTTCATGAAATTTATGTCGTGTTCCGAGAGTCGAGCCCCTCGTTGACTTTTGTTGACTCTTTTAGAATAAATTCCTAAGTCGACGTTTTATTATCCGAAATTATTTTCGATGAATTTTAATGAAGTTATACAATTAATTTGGATAGATTGGAGCCGTACGGAGGTCAATTCACGTGAGAAAGCTATTTTGGAATATCGGCCTAACGTAAAAAAAGGTAAGTATCTTGCCTAACCTTGAGTGAGGGAATTACCCCTTAGGCATCGAGTCTTATGTGTCATTTGTGAAATGTGAAAAGTCGTGTACGCGAGGTGACGAGTACGTACTCAGGCTTATATGTGCAAAATTTATTGGGTTAAAGTCTTAGGCATATTGTGTAGTAAATTGAATAATTGTTGGCATTTATTAAATCATCTATTTGTCATGCCTCAATTCTCGTTTGTTGAATTTGTTTTTATATGATAATTTGATGTGATTATTACTTGTATATTTAGGTGAATTCCGTGAGTTTGATGATTTGATATTTCCTGAAAATAATTATGTTATGGATTTTCCATCTGCCAATAATTAATGAAATAAGTTTAAATCGAGGCATTAATATAATTATCAAGAATTTGGATTAATGAAGGCGTTGGCCTATACCGAGTATATTCCATCTCTGTTGTTGTTTTGAGGTTTTATACAATTGTGTGAGCCTTGGGATATTTGTTGTGAAATTATTTAATTTTGTTATATCTTTGGAATTGTGTGGCCATTGGGCAAATTCTGATATGAATTGATTTTGTTATGTTGTCGTGATAATATTCCGTGTAAATTATTGTGTTATTTGAATTATTATTTTGAGGATATAAGGGTGGCATTTCACTGTTGATATTATGTGGGTATAAGGTTGGCATTTGACTGTTGTTATATGAGTTGAGATATTGTCTGGGCGGAGCGATAAAGGTGGCTATATGAGAGATATGGGTGGCTATAGGAGCGATAAAGGTGGCTATTGATATTGTCAGGGCGGAGGGATAAGGGAGGCTATTATAAGAGTGATAAGGGTGGCTATAGGAGAGATAAGGGTGGTTATTGTTAGGGATGATACGTGATGATGTGGAGTTATTGTGTTGGTAATTTTTATGTGATGTTGTGATTTTCCTTGTGTTTATTTTTATATCTTGTGCAATTTGTCTTGTTGTTGGTAAATTGATAATAGTCTGATCTATGTTGAAATTGGGAGCCTGTGGCTATTGCCAGACGGATTATGAAATGAAATGTGGGCACGAGGTGTCGTGGTTAATAATGATGATATTGGCTCGTGGACTGTCCGTGCAGTTGTGATATGAAAAGTGGGCATGAGGTGCCGTAAGTAAATAATGATGATATTGGCACATGAGTTGTCCGTGCGGTTGTGATAAAGAAATTGGCACGAGGTGCCGTAAAAATATGAATGTGGGATGAGACCCGTATTTTATAATTTTTAAATATTGTGTCACATGGTGACTTTTATTCGAGAGATATTTATTTGAAAGAATTATTCGAAAGATATTTATTTGAAAGAATTATTCGAAAGATATTTATTTGAAAGAATTATATTTGAAAGATATTTATTTGAAGGAATTATATTTGAAAGAGATTTATTTGAAAGAGTTATATTTGAAAGATATTTATTTGAAGGTAGTATATTCGAAATATATTTATTGGAAAGTATTATATCCTGAAAATTATTATTGGAAAAACATATAGGCGAAAGATTTATATTTGAAGGACTTGATTAATTGGTTGTACTTGCTTGCCTTATTTGTTGAGAAATATTTATGGTGTTCTTGTTGCCCTGCTGTGGATATCACTGTTGATTATTATTGCCATCATTGTTATTTGTTTCCTATTATTTTGTATACTATATTGCACATTTTATTAGACTAGTGAGTGTCTTGACTGTACCTCGCCACTGCTCCACTGAGGTTAGTCTTGATACTTACTGGGTACCGACTGTGGTGTACTTATACTACATTTTTATGCAGAGACACGTATTGGAGATATCGGACTCGGACAAAGTTAGAGTGTGATCGCAAGGACTTAAGGTAGAGTTGTTTGGTCATCGCAGTCCCTTGGAGTTTTCTATTTTTATTGTACTGTTAATTTCTTATTCGAACAGTATTTAGTATTCGATCCTTGAGATCATTTCATGTATTCAGTTAGAGTTCGTGACTCAGTATTACAAGTATTGGGAGGTTGTTTGAAATTATTTCCGTTGTTAGTTACTATTTAAAAATAATGGCTTGAATTGTTGTTATAGTCGGCTTACCTAATCTTAGAGACTAAGTGTCATCACGACGCCTGTTGTGGGATTTTGGGTCATGACAATAACTATGGCCTCAGGACCAAAAATGCATAAAGCATAAACTATGGTCTTTAGGCTAAGTGGGGGAGTCTTCTATCGACGAGTTGATTGCACGGTTATGGGTCGTATTAGTTTCGGTTCGGGGTATACCGGTGAATCAGTTATGACTTGCAGAGGTCGAGATCAATGGTGACTCAGGTAAAGGAATTTCTGGACACGAGTTGAATTACACTCTATGGTTATAGGAGGACCATAAAATAATTGAGTGGTTATTTACATAGAATGTAGTGTACATGGAGCGTGAATTTGCTCGGTTGTGTAGGAGTGTGGGTTAATCTTTATTCCCTTGGGTGTTGGTGTGCTAATGGGGCACAGGTCGTTTCGGTCTGTTTGGTTGGTTAATTCAAGATTTAAGTAGAGTGGATGACTCTCGAGAATGGTTCCAATGGATTCAAGATTTATAAATATGGCTAGAAAACTGGGAGTTGCATTGAACGGTGTTGAGACTCGTGGCATATTATATCATTGTGAATTATGCATTTGAGTATCAAGAAGGTGAAGGCAAGAGTTTTATGTTCACATAAAGTCTCTTCGGAGTAAGCATTTTTGGTTGTGGAACCTTTAGGATACATAAAAAGGGAATTCGGCGGCTTATAAGCCTTAGGGCGGCGTGATTCTATGCTAGAGTTCGTGGGGTAAGTTTTAGTTAAGGATAGTAGTGTTATAACAAGTAAAAAGTAGCAATTTGAAGGCAATTTAGAAAGAACTTGGAGAAATAGGACATCTTGGTTATGTGCGAATGGATTTCAAAGTGTTCATGATGGGTTCTACCATGGTTTGAACCGGATATTTTCTACCGATGTACGAAATGTGTTGTGTGTTATGATTTCCTCATAGAAAGAAGCAAGAAAGAGGTTTTTGATGAATAAGGTATGTAATTTGCTAGGGACTCAAAGTTGATAATTGAATTCTTATGCTTGTCACATGATGGAAAAACAGATGGGCTGTGTTGTGCGAGAATAGGGTGATGGAGGTGGAATTTGCCAGGTGGCACGGAAGAATTTTTAAGGTATTTCCCGTGAGATGATTGTGTATGAGAGAGGTGTTAAGCATTAGGGCGGTAGAGGTGGAATCAAATATGGTGATTCATGTGTTCTATGGAATTGGAGATTGGGAGCTCTCAAGAGCAGATTGTTTCATGGTTGTGGACTGTGAAGTTGTGGCCGGAGCTAGCCAGATGATAGAAGGTGTTATGATTCCGTCATTGTGGACTTTCAGAGGTTGTTTATCTATTGGTGGCTGACAATAGTTGATTTGGGGCCCATTGGTAGGCCCAATTAGGATGTGTATTCTACACCGAGCCGAATTGATTGGCTCCATACTGCTATTATTGAAGGATGTGCCATTCGGTTGATGTGAAGCTTAATCGTGTTCTGAAATGATCTTTGAGTTACTCTTCTATGCTACGAGGAGTTGTGATTCGTTGGTTATATGCACATATGGTGTGGTTCTATTATGGCCTTATAGCGGAATTTGAGCGAGAATAGTATTGGATACTGCTTGGTTGATGACGTATTGGTTATGTTCTTTCGGGTTTTATGTGGCATGGTATCGTTTGCTTCTCCGTGGTTATGGTAATGCACTTTGGGTACTTAATGTCAAATCGCGCATGGTTATTGATTTTAGTAGGGTGGCTTGAGGTGTTCCATATGGACCAGTATTTGGATAGGGCCGCGTATTGCAACAGAGTTATGTGGAAATATGATCCCTCATGTAAGATTCGTGTGTTATGGTTCTGCGGTGTGTGATGGGTTCT
>AWOL01S0053190.1:52260-69629 GCA_000715115.1 Nicotiana otophora
TTTGTTGAAACTATAAGATACTTATATGTTTTAGAAAGAGTTTCTATAAATTGGGCTGAATGCCATGTTTGGGCCTTGCGCCAGTGCTGTTTGGACCCTTATGGTTTTTTTCTTACTATCCTCTCATGGTTTTCGATTGAAAAATCTATACTCAGTCATGTTTATACTTGTTTACTGCGTAACTCAGTTTTATGACTCTATTTTGATGCATATAAATGTTTTGGGTCGAATGCCATGTTTTACTGAAATGCCCGAGGGGCTTGAGAAGTTTATGACAGAGTGAGGTCGAGGGCCTGATTTGTGAGGATATTTATGAGATCGGGCTACATGCCGCAGTATGTTGATATCGGTCGAGGGCCTGATTGTGAGGATAAGTGAGAATCGGGGCTGCCCGCCTGCAGCATACTTTATTATTATAGTATGTGAGTTGTCCGTGCAATACGTGCGTTGTCCGTGCAGATTATAGCGCTTGGGCTGAAGGAGCCCCTACGGAGTCTATACACACCCTCATTGAGCGCAGGTACCTACTGAGTGCGAGTGCCGAGTGCTGAATGACTATGAGGCATGAGTGATTGTGAGGTATGCCCGAGTGGCAAGAGTAATGGTGAGGTATGCCCGAGTGGCACAAGTGACTGTGAGGTATGCCCGAGTGGCAAGAGTAATGGTGAGGTATGCCCGAGTGGCACAAGTGACTGTGAGGTATGCCCGAGTGGCAAAAGTGATGGTGAGGTATGCCCGAGTGGCACGAGTGACTGTGAGGTTTCCCCGAGGGGCTGTATATAAGTGATGTTTTGCCCGAGAGGCTGTCTATGATCTCATCATTTTTGCTCACCTTTGCATTTTTCCTCTGTTTGAAAACTGTTGAAAAATATCTTTAAATGCTTTTTAGTGGAACTGGGTTTAAACAAGATATTTTGATTAAAACCCTGATTTTAAAAGTATGTGGTATTTTACTAAGATTTCCCAATATGAACGTTATATGCTTTAATGCTCGTCACTACTGCTCAGTCTTTATTTATTGTTGTTACTTACTGAGTTGGCGTACTAACGTTACTCCCTGCACCTTGTGTGCAGATCCATGTGTAGCTGGACACGATCGCGGTTGTTGATTATTTTGGTTGCAGATTTTCTCGGGGATAGCAAGGTAGCTGCTTGGCGACCGCAGCCCCTGCTCTTCTCCCTCTTATCTTCCTCTAGTTGTAATTTTCTATTTTCCATGCTGAGTTAGCCTTGATATTGTTAGACAGATTGTAGTATATGCTCGTGACTAGTGACACCCCGATGTCGGGCTTTTTCTTCCCATTTGTATTTTGATTTGAACTCCTTTGCGAAGGTTTTTATGTTAAATAGCACTGAAATTATTTTTAAAATGAAAATATAGGTTTGTTTTGGAAATGAGTCGGCTTGCCTAGTTCCACGATAGGCGCCATCATGACAGGGGTTTGTTTGGGTCGTGACAGGTAATTTGTAACATCGTAAAAGAAACGTAGTGCAGGGAGAATCATTAACATTCCCAAACATAGAGAGTTAGCCTCACATACCTTAACTTCCTTCTCTTGAGCGTAAAACAACATTCACCAACCCTTTCATCTTTAATCTATATCAATACGAGTCAAAGGGATTCCATATTAGCAATAATACTCATATTTTGGCGACTTAGGTATTTTATCAAACACTTGGTGGGTATAAAGTTTCATAGCCCTCATTAATGGTGTTTCTACCCCTAGCAACCCATTCTCTTTCTCCTAGATAAATTCTAAAATCTCAAATTACTAAAATCAATATAATTCTTCATCACCCATAAGATAAACAACACCCCTTAACCAATAATGTAATCAACAACCCAAACCTATAATCGTTCATGCTTTTCTATCAAACCCATCAACTCATATCTCATGAACTTATAGTCTATAATCATTTATCCAATACTATAATTAAGTAGAGGGTGAAGATATTATCTTTTTGATATTCAATCCTCTTGAATTCGAGTTCTAGGGTTTCGTCTCTCAAAGTTGATGTCCCAATCAAATATCTAATTATTTGAAGGGTTTACACATGTTAATAAGGTGTTGAAGAATTTAAATTAACTTAGAATCACCATTAGAACTTACCTTGGATGAGGAGGGACCTTTGAGGAGTTAGGTTTTTGAGAGCTTCCCTTTATAGGGCAAGTTTTTGTGTTTTGGGGTGTGGGGGATGAAGTGGGACTTTTAAAATGACTCCCGGGGTGCTCTCCCGCACATCTAAAGGCACAACCACGCACTTGGATGTGCATCAAGGCAGTAGCACTGCCACAAGTGCGCGGTCGCGCACGGACCATCTGGGCGCGCACCTGGTCCAGTAAAATGCACATAACGTTTTGCAAAGAGATCTGTTCTGTCTCCACAATATATCATTGGAAATATAATTCAAAGGGCTACAACGTTTATGTTTTATGTTTTTCCAAATTCCCAACGAAATTTTATTAAATCCTTCTAGAAGACAGGCTTTCCATAAACTTAGTCGATTTTGTTGAATCTTATGCACCTCACTCTCCGTCTTGATTCCAAAAAAACTATTTTCACCCATACTCATCCCGATAGGACTTCATATGTCTAAGATGTCACAGTAATACTCATTTAACATATCCATACCTAGTCCGAATTTACGGAGTGTTACAGCTTCACATGCTGTCTGGATGAAGAAGTTTCTTACTAAATTGCAAGTTGTGAATTTTATACCTAAGCCGATGGACTATTTTCTGTGAAAACAGTGCAACTGTGTTCTTCTCTAAGAATAACAAGAGAACAAGAGGCTCTAAGCATGTTAGCCTTAAGTTTCTTAAGGTGAGAGACATGGTAAATGAAGGTGATATATGTATTGAGCATATTAGCACATAATCTATGTTGGCTGATCCTTTGACTAAACGTCTTAGGCATGTAATGTTTAATGAACATGCTCAAAATATGGGTATTTTAGAGTCTTTTAATGTTCTTTAGTCAGTGGGAGTTACTTTGTAATTGCTGACTGAGATATTGCTTTTAATAAATTCTATTTTTATACAAGCTTGTGTTATTAGATATTTGTTATGCTTATTGACTAACGTGATAATTCATTTATTTTTTATTTTTAATTGGATATTGCATAAACTCATGGTATCTTTGAGTTTTGCTGCTTGTTGTCTTGATTACCCTGGGTAAGGAACAAGGGAAACCTCCTGAGGTGACATGATTTTTGTGTCACTTGGAGGCTCCTGAGGTGATATGGTTATAAAATCACTTGGAGGATTATTTCTTCCAAAGAGGTGTGGCTTTGTTCAACTTTGATTAGAAAGATAGCATGCTTAGCATGCATGTTTGATCCATGTTGATGGAAATTCTAGCACATGTGATCATAAAGAGAATTCATACCTTGAAATGGTGTGATGCCTGTTACGATTCATTGTTAGTGTTCTCCATTGAGACTGGATGGATTGTTATATGAGTCATTCTATCTTTGTCTATGTGAGTAGTGTGGCCACTATAGAGTTTAAAATCCTTTTTAAAAATATTTTTTCTCAAAACTCAAAAGTTTTAAAATTGTTTTCTTGTCCTCAATTAACGTTGGCATCCAAGTGGGAGAATGTTAGAATTTGGACTTGCGTTTATTGGTTATAGCCTGAAAGGATAGTGACGTGGCCCAAATAGTGGGTAAATAAAATGCCTAATATTAAATATTATGTGTGTGGATATGTGAGGACCGATAACAATTGGCCTGTGATGGGGTAAAATTAAAAAATAGCCAGATTTACATGTGTTAATTAAACAATAGCCACAATTTCAAAAGTAATCAAAATTTAGCCACTTTTCATGTAAAGATAAATCTGAACGAAAACACTGTTCAAAATTCAGAAAATATTCTAGCATAATATAATGGAGTTTCAGGATAATATACTATAGTTCCAGCATAATATACTGGTCCAGTATAATATGATGGAAGTTCAAACGCAGGTGCTCCAATCTCCAGTACATTGTGCTGAAACTTTCTGTGTGTCGGAGTCCAGCATAATATGCTGGAAGTTTATACACAGGTGCACCAATCTCCAGTATATTATGCTGGAACTTTTCGTGTTGCAGAAAATAGTGGCTATTTCTCAATGACATTGCAAACGCTAGCTATTTTTCAATTACCAGTCCGAAAATTGGTTAGCCTGTGCTATTTGTACCCTGTGATGGGTAGACACTCTTTATAAATAGAGGCCAACCCCCGTTTCCCGTTCTATTAGAAAACCCTAGTGTATTCTAGCTCTTGAATATGTGGTAAAGGCAGACGTCATATCGGTCAAGTTCTCTACGCTCCGAGAGCGCGTTGCTAGTGGATCATGGAAGTTGGTCTCAGGCTTAATCGTCGTTTGTTGTTGCTGCTGAATTCATGGAGTTTAATGGTACACTTCTTTAAACTCTAACTCAAGATTATTATTTTATATATATATATATATATATAATTGTGTCTTAACCTCTGCTATGGCTGCGATTTAATTATCTTACACAAACTAACACTTCAAGTATGTCTCATTCAATTGAAAACCTGGAGTAAATCCAAAGTGTACCAATAAGACACATTTTATTGATATGGCTGATAGCTTAAATTTTAAACACCCGGAGTAAATCCAACGTGTACCAATAAGACACATAGTGAAAATACCAATTAAGAGGTTGATGTGGCTTAATCGAAGAGCTTCTCATTTTCTCATTTCTTTGTTTAGTTGGATTTGCTTTTTGAAATATGGATAATTAAATGAGATGGCATGATTTAATTGGCTAATTCCATGTAAGGACCTATCACAAGCACGCGTTTGATTTTAAGCCACTGAAAAATGTATGTATGCGGTCGAAATAGATTTCGGCCTTCATACGATTGATCGAGGTCAAAATATAATGGATCGCAGTAAGGCTCCGTGTTGGGTTCCGAAGATGGAACAAACAAGTTTCGAGCCCGAGGGACCGATCAACGTCGAGCTCGATATCATTATCAAGCTCGAATCCAAATCGAACTATGATGCAAAGAAAAGTTATCGAACTTGTGATTCAGAGACCGACCCATATTGACCCCGAATCAATTCAAGAATCCGATTCAGAATCAAGCTCAAGTCGAGATCGAGAGCTCGAGTTAAGATCGAGAGCTCGAGTCAAGACCGAAAACTCGAGTCAATATCGAGCTCATAGACAAGAGTCGTTGCAATCCCACTAGAGGAGAGAATCTTGGCAGGAAATGTGGAAAAGCTGATTTATCATGGGTCTCCCACTATGTATTTTTAATTATATCTAAAGTAAGTTTCCCCTACTATAAATGGATGATTATCATTTCTGTAAGGGGCAAGTTTTTGCTTATATTGTAATTAAAGCATCATATTCTCCTACAGTGAAGAATTGTTCTTTCAAGCTTCATAAATTGATTCAACTTATTTAGTCCTAGTAATAATCTTCCTTACAACCTTGTCTACTTTGCATTCTTATCAATCCATACTTGATTTTCTATTTATCCTTACGATTTGTATTAAGCTATACCATATATCCTTAGAACTACGTACAAATTCAACTCTATCCGTTTTTCGGGTAAACACTTTGGCGCCCACCGTGGGGCTAAGGATAACATTAGTTATTTGATCCGAATCTGCAAAAATATACCATTTTGCGCTTGTTTCCGAAAGCATTTCGGATTAGCAACAACTGACTACAATCAAATGGCCTTGCCTATCGACAACGAAGCCGGTCTTCAAGATGAGAACAACAACTTGACACCCAGTACCGGAAGACCACTTGTCAACGCCGTTGAAGCTCGAATCGAAGTGCCGATAGATATCAATTCGCATGTGGCCATTGAGAAGAACCTACATCCTGAACTTGAGAATAGCATTCATGGTGGCACTCGGTCTGCAGTTCGAGATCCCCATAACGCCGAGGAAAACGGCGTCAGCCTGCACATGATTTTCCAAAATATTGAAAGCTCAACAGGCATCAATAGCTCAGTTGCATAGCCAAACCCAACTACCAAGCAGACCGGAGCCCAGTCCACTTCGAGAAATCAGCCACAAAAAGGAGCCAACCATAGTGAGGTCAAATGAGCAAGAATCGGGGACTACTTCTGAAATTGCTAAAATGCTCGGGGAGCTCACAAAGCGAGTCGAAGCCAACGATAAAAAAGTAGAAACGTATAACTCCAGTGTCGATCAGATCCCAGGAGCTCCACCAATGATAAAAGGGTTAGATTCCAAACAATTCGTGCAAAAACATTTTCCCTCGAGCGCAACACCAAAACCAATCCCCAAAAAATTCTGTATGCCCGAAATCTCAAATATAACGGAACGACCGACCCCAACAAACACGTCACTTCTTACACATATGCCATCAAGGGTAATGATTTAAAAGACGATGAAATCGAATCTGTGTTGTTAAAAGAATCGGAGAGACCCTCTCGAAGAGAGCAATGATTTGGTATCACAACCTACCACTGAATTCCATCGACTCATTTTCCATGTTAGCGGATTCTTTTGTAAAAGCACACGTCGCCGCCATAAAAGTTGCAACAAGGAAATCGGACCTTTTCAAGGTAAGACAAAAGGATAACGAGATGCTGAGGGAGTTTGTATCTCGTTTTCAAATGGAACGGATGGATCTGGCACCAGTTACAGACGATTGGGTTGTTCAGGCTTTCACTCAAGGTTTAAACGAACGAAGTTCAACGGCTTCACGGCGGTTGGAGCATAACCTGATTGAATACCCAGCCATCACGTGGGTTGACGTACACAATCGGTATCAATCAAAAATTAGGGTCGAAGATGATCAATTGGGGTCTGAACCCGCTGCTCGAAGGGATATTAATCGAGAACAAGGTCTGATCGGTGATCGATACCGACCGTATAACGGGAACCGCAGAATCAGTGAATCGAGACATAACCCCGGGCAAAATAACAAAAGAAGTGATCGAGGTCAAGGGTTACGGGGGATGATGAACAGACGTAGGACAGGCCTGCCGGATCTAAGGAAGTGCCTCGATTATCGGAATATAACTTCAGCATCGATGCATCTGCCATTGTGTCAGCTATCAGACGCATCAAAGACACTGAATAGACTCGACCCATGAAGAACGATCTTGCCTAGAGAAATCCTAATCAAATATGCGAATATCATGGCACCCATGGCCACAGAACGGAAGATTGTAGGAAGCTAAGAGAAGAGGTAGCCCGGTTATTCAACAAAGGGCACCTTTGAGAATTTTTAAGTGATAGTGCGAAGAACCATTATAAAAACAGGGATTTCGGCAAGCAAAACAAACAAGAAGAACCACAACACATCATTCACATGATCATCGGCGGCGATACCCTTCAGGGACCGATGCTTAAACGCACTAAGACATCGATTGTGAGGGAAAAGCGATCTCGAACTCAAGATTACACACCTATAGGAACTTTTTCCTTCAATGATGAAGATGCAGAAGGAGTCATACAACCTCATAACAATGCACTGGTAATATCCGTACTTATGAATAAAACTAAAGTTAAGCGTGTGTTAATTGATCCAGGTAGCTCGGCCAACATCACCAGATTGAAGGTCGTAGAACAACTCGGCCTACAGGACCAGATCGTACCCGCAACCCTGGTTCTAAACGGATTCAATATGGCATGTGAAACCACCAAAGGCGAGATAATTCTACCGATAAACGTGGCTGGGGCCATCCAGGAAATGCAGTTCCGCGTGATTAAAGGCGACATGAGGTACAACGCCCTTTGTGGAAGGCCAAGGATCCACAACATGAGAGCTGTATCGTTGACCCTACACCAGGTCCTTAAATTCCCAACATCGAGGGGAGTTAAAAGAGTGTACGGAGAATAATCGTCCGCAAGAGAAATATTTGCCGTCGAAGAAGCAAATCCAATATCCTCGCCTTCTCCAATAAAGGGTTCGGGCTCAAAAGGGAAACGTGATACCAAATAGCAATCATAGACATCGGCTTTAACCTGACCAGATAATTAGAAGATCGAAGAAGATGATGGTCAGAAGATCCCTCAATCCTTTGTGGTTCCCGATGATTTCGATGCTACCAAATCAATGATTGAGGAATTGGAGCAAGTCACACTAATCGAGCACTGGCCCAAACGGAAGGTATACCTGGGAACGGGGTTGACCCCCGAACTCAGCTTGGACCCTAGGTTCAAACCGGTGAAGCAAAAGAGAAGACCCCAATCCGAGGTAAAGCACATATTCATAAAATACGAAGTAACCAAACTCCTCAAGATAGGGTCTATTCGGGAGGTGAAATATCCCAAATGGTTAGCCAATGTAGTTGTAGTGCCTAAAAAAGAGAACAAACTTAGAATGTGTATAGACTATAAGGATTTGAACAAAGCATGCCCCAAAGATTCCTTTTCGCTGCCCAATATTGATCGCATGATCGATGCCACGGTCGGCCACGAGATCCTTACTTTTCTCGATGCCTATTCCGGGTATAATCAAATCCAAATGAACCCGGAAGACCAGAAAAAGACTTCATTTGTCACAAGGTATGGAATATATTGTTATAATGTGATGCCCTACGGGCTAAAAAATGAAGGAGCTACTTATCAACGCCTAGTAAATAAAATGTTCTAGGAACAAATAGTTAAATCAATGGAAGTTTATATTGATGACATGTTAGTTAAGTCTCTGCGCGCAGAGGACTATTTGACCCATTTGTAGGAGATGTTCGAGATTTTAAGGAAATACAACATGAAGCTCAACCCCAAGAAATGTGCTTTCGGGGTCGGTTCGGGCAAGTTCCTCGGCTTCATGGTATCAAATCGAGGGATCGATATTAACCCTGATAAAATCAAGGACATCGAAGACATCACCATCGTCGACAGTGTAAAAGTCGTGCACAGGTTAACGGGACAGATTTCAGCCTTAGGCCTATTCATTTCAAGGTCGTCAGATCGGAGTCACAAATTTTTCTCTCTACTAAAAAAAAATGATCTCGCTTGGACTCCGGAAAGCCAACAGGCATTAGAGGAATTAAAATGATATATATCAAGCCTGCCACTACTTCATACTCCAAAAATGGACGAAAAACATTACTTGTACTTGGCAGTATCGAAAATTGCGGTAAGCGGTGTCCTAGTTCAAGAAGATCAAGGTACGCAATTTTCCATTTATTATATAAGTCGAACTTTAGGAAAAGTAGAAACTAGATACCCACACCTAAAACAATTGGCACTTACACTAATAAGCGCCTATAGAAAGTTAAGATTGTACTTCCAATGTCACCCTATATGTGCATTAACCACTTACCCACTTCGTAATATTTTGCACAAACCCGAACTTCAGGCCAACATGCCAAATGGGTCTTCGAACTCAGTGGGTACGACATCGAATATCATCCTCATACGGCTATCAAGTCTCATATTTTAGCAGACTTCGTGGCCGATTTTACGCCGACTCTCGTTTCCGAAGTCAAAAAAGAATCTTATTGAAATCGGGTACGTCATCGGGGATATGGACCCTTTTTACGGATGAGGCTTCGAACGTGAAGGGGTCCGAGCTAGGCATCGTTTTAAAGCCACCCACGGGTAACACTATTAGGCAATCTATCAAAACTACTAGGTTGACTAACAACGAGGCCGAGTATGAGGCCATGATTGCAGTTCTCGAGCTAGCTAAAAGCTTAGGAGCAGAATTCATCGAAGCCAAGTGTGACTCTTTGCTGGTGGTAAATCAAGTAAAAAAAACCTTCAAAGTTCGAGAAGATAGAATGCAAAGGTATTTAGACAAACTGCAGGTCACTTTGCACCATTTTAAAGAATGGATTTTACAGCATGTTCCACGAGAGAAAAATAGTGAGGCTGATGCACTTGCAAATTTGGGATCATCGGTCAAGGAAGGCGAGATAAGCTCGAGGACTGTCATTCAACTCTTGAGATCCGTGATCAAAGAAGGTCATGCCGAGATAAATTCTACTAGTTTAACCTGGGATTGGAGGAATAAATATATTGAATACTTAAAGAGTGGAAATCTCCCATCGGATCATAAAAATTCGAGGGCCCTACGAGCCAAAGTTGCTCGATTCACATTAACTGCAGATGGAACGCTATATCGAAGGACATTCGATGAACCATTGTCGGTATGTTTAGGTCCAGGAGACACCAATTACATCCTATGTAAGGTGCACGAGGGCACTTGTGGGAATCACTATGGTGCCGATTCATTAGTCCAAAAAATAATCAGGGCAGGGTACTATTGGATCGATATGGGCAAAGACGCAAAGGAGTTTGTTCGAAAATGTCACAAATGTCAAAGGTTTGCACCAATGATCCATCGGCCCGGAGAGCAACTTCACTCAGTCTTATCCCCATGGCCTTTCATGAAATGGGGAATGGATATCGTCGATCCTCTGTCATAGGCCCCAGGTAAAGCTAAGTTCATTTTATTTATGACTAACTATTTATCTAAATGGGTTGAAGCATATGCGTTCGTAAAAGTAAGAGATAAAGAGGTTATAGACTTTATCTGGGATCATATCGTATGTCGATCCGGGATACCCGCCGAAATAGTGTGTGACAATGGGAAACAGTTTGTCGGCAGCAAAGTGACGAAATTCTTCGAAGACCACAAAATAAAAAGGATATTATCAACACTATATCACCCCAGTGGGAACGGACATGCCGAATCAACGAACAAAACTATCATTCAAAACCTAAAGAAGAGGCTGAACGACGCTGAAGGAAAATGGAGAGAAATCCTACTCGAAGTCCTTTGGGCATATCGAACAACATCAAAATCCAGTACGGGGGCAAACCCGTTCTCCTTAGTATATGGATCCGAAGCCTTGATAGCAGTCAAAGTTGGGGAACCCAGTGCCAAATTTTGATATACAACAGAAGAATCAAATAACGAGGCTATGAACACTTTCCTCGAATTATCAGATGAAAAACGAGAAGTTGCTCTCGTCCAATTGGCCGCCCAAAAGCAACGAATCAAAAGATACTATAATCAAAGAACTAAGCTCCGTCATTTTAAACTCGGGGACTTAGTGCTAAGGAAAGTCACCCTCAATACCCGAAATCCAAACGAAGAAAAACTAGGACCAAACTGGGAAGGACCATATCAGGTTCTCGAAAACGTCGAAAAGGGATCATACAAACTCGGTATCATAAACGGCAAACAACTATCAAGCAATTGGAATATGTCGCACCTAAAATGATACTACTGCTAAGGTACGACCCTCCCATATTCGTTTACATTTCGAAACTAACCCCTGCAGGAATTCGATCAGGAGCTAGGATGGATCCTTCAACACGAAGCCCTAGGTCTGAAAGCATGCGTTGCAATCTTTTTCCCTTAGACCGATTTTATTCTAAATGGGTGTTTTGGCAAGGTTTTTAATGAGGCAATTAGTGATCGTGCTAAACCTAGAAACAATTCGACAGTATCTGAGGCCTCTTTACAATCGACCTCGAATATTGGGGGGGCATTAGCTCTAATATATCAAGTTCTGATGCAAGAAAGTTATTTCGTAACAACAGGGTTCCAATAGGAAAAGTTGTAAGAGCCAAATGTTCAAAATGAACCATGCTCATATAATTGGCCCGAGCCCTGACGCAAAACATGAAGACATGTATAATGACTTGGAAAGAAAGTTCTCTTCTTCACCGATATCTTATATCCAAGAAACATTTCTCTATTTAGAGATTTATTATGCAAACAGGATCGAGTTGGAGCAAGCACTCACTCGAATATTACGCCTACGGGCTACATTACTTCGAGTTCGAATCATTCACTCGACTACTACTCCCACAGGCTGCTTTTATTTCGAGTTCGAGCAAGTAATTACTTGACCATTACTCCTACGGATTATATTACTTCGAGTTCGAATCATTTACTCGACTACTAAGCCTATGGGCTACTTTTATTTCGAGTTCGATCAAACACTCACTCGACCATTACACCTACGGGCTACATTACTCCGATTTCGAATCATTCACTCGACTACTAAGCCTACGAGCTACTTTTATTTCGAGTTAGAGCAAACACTCACTCGACCATTATGCTTACGGGCTACATTACTTCGAGTTCGAATTATTCACTCGACTACTAAGCCTACGGGCTACTTTTATTTCGAGTTCGAGCAAACACTCACTCGACCATTATGCCTACAGGCTACATTACTTCAAGTTCGAATCATTCACTCGACTATTAAGCCTATGGGCTACTCTTATTTCGAGTTCGATCAAGCACTCACTCAAACATTACACCTACGGGCTACATTACTTCGAGTTCGAATCATTCACTCGACTACTAAGCCTACATGCTACTCTTATTTCGAGTTCGAGCAAGCACTCACTCGACCATTACGCCTACGGGCTATATTACTTTGAGTTCGAATCATTCACTCGACTACTAAGCCTACATGCTACTCTTATTTCGAGTTTGAGCAAGCACTCACTCGACCATTACGCCTACGGGCTACATTACTTCGAGTTCGAACCATTCACTCGACTACTAAGCCTACAAGCTACTCTTATTTCCTGTTTGAGCAAGAACTAACTCGATCATTAAGCCTAAGGGCTACATCACCTCAAGTTTAAGTAAGCCCATGTTCAAACAATCACTCAACTCGACTACTAAGCATACGAGCTATCTTATTTCAAGTTTGAGTAAGTGCTCACTCGGTTATAAAGGCTACGAAGTCAAAATTTGATTAAGTTTCCTAAATCCTTGTGAAAATATTCATAAGGCGTGAATAAAATCTTCAAAATATAAGAAACATAACAGAAGCAAGTCGGCAAAAAGAGATATGTTTTATACAAAATTGTTTACATGATGGATTACAACATAAAAATTAAGGACTAAGCTTCCTGCTTATCCCCAGAAGCGGTCTCTTCTCTATCAGGCTCCCCCGAAATCTCGGACCCGCTCTTACTCCCATCATCATCATTATCATCATTATCGCCATCGAAAACCAAGGCTTCAGCATCAGTTTCGAGTTCTTTGACCCTTTTTATCTCTTCAGTGAGGTCAAAACCTCGAGCATGGATCTCCTCAAGGGTCTCCCTCCGAGATCGGCACCTAGAAAGTGCAGCGACCCAATGTGCTCGAGTATCGGCGATCTCGGCTGCCTCTCTCGTTTGGACCTGGGCAGCTTCAGCATCGGCCCGATAGACGGCCACGAGTGCATCCGCATCGGCCTTTGCCTTTTCGGTGTCAGATTCGGCCTTGGCAAGTTCAGAGGTCAACCGAGCCTCGAGCTCCTCTATTCTTCTTGCTTGGACCGAGCTTTTCTCCTTCATTTTTTGAAGTTGGTTTTCGGATGATGATAATTGGGTTCGAGCAGTTTCTTTCTCTGCAGCAAAGCGGTCCATTCCTTCTTTCCACTTCAAAGACTCCGCTCTTATCACATCGACTTCTTCACAGAGTTTTTCGATCATCTCAATTTTCTGCTACAACTGTGAGATTGAAAAATTAGCCATCGTTCCGGTATCGAGCCCATAGGCTTTTAAAAGCATTATTACTTGCTCGGATAGATCGCCTGATCTTGGTGAGCCCTAGCCAACTCAGCTTGGAGGTCTTTATTTCTTCTCCCATTTGGCCTAAGAGGAGTTTTAAGGAGTTCCTCTCCTCCGTAACCTGTTGAAGCTCGGCCTCATATCGACGCAGCTCTATTCGGGACCGAGGACGTGATTCTCGATGAACTGTCGCAGCCTTCAAAGAAAGAAGGAACAAATTCAGGAAAGAAAAGCAAACTTAAAGGTAACGCCATATAATTTAAGGCTTACCTGATTCAAAGCTTGCTGCACTCCGTGAAAAAGGTATGATGCGTCACTTGTACCGGGAGTGTCTTCGACACCGATAAATATGTCACGAAAAGGATCCTCTCCATCATGAGTCCTATCTAATTTGAGGTCCCCCAAATCTTGGACTTCCCGAATCGCCCCTGCAGTAAAAGTAGGGAAGGTGGGCGAGTCTTCGGTTGCTACTGCCCCAAATGAATCACCAGGGGCATTCTCGTCGGTTCGAAAAGATTCGGGAAGAGCCCCTTCAGGCTTATCCCCCATCTGTCGGCTTCGATGTGAAGCATCTTCAATTTCCAGCAACTCAAGCACTCTGCCCGAATATCTCTCCGATATATCCTCAGTTCGAGGCGGAGCCTTATGAACCACCATCGATCCAGCCGCCTGTGGAACGTCGGTGGTCTTCTTTGTTCAGGCCGCTAGCGCAGAGCCATCGTTCTTTTCTTCTTCTTCTTCATCCCTCAGACGCAAAACTGATTCCACGGTCAAAGGAATGATATTCTTGTTCGGCTTATGAGTCGTCCTCTTCTTCGATTTTTTATCATCGAGGACGGGGGCTCTTTTCCTCTTATTATCTTTCACTGGCTTTGGGACAGAGGCTGAAGCCTCTTCCTCGACGGATGAGGACCTCAAAACCGCATCTTTGCCCACACCTACATATGAAAAAATTTATTGAAGTGTGTGAAAAGTATTCAGATTACCAAAAGATACGAGAAAGGCGTTTACCGTGATTTTTGGCCTCCCATCGACCCTTTGACAAGTTGCGCCATGAGCGCTCGGCGTATGAGAAGGTCGAAACCAGATCACGTATCCAGTTCTTGAGATCGGGCACTGCGCCGGGCATCCAGGGAACCACTGTATCACAATAGAGGAATATTGATGAGAAAAGAAATGAAAGAACAAAATAATAGGAGATAACAACAGAATTACACTTACGCTCCATGTTCCACTCCTCGGGAAAAGGCATCTTCTCGGTCGAAATCAAGTCTGAAATCCTTACTCGAACGAACCTGCACATCCAACCTCAATCCTTATCCTCGTCTATACTCGAGAAGAGAGCCTTGGTATCTCGACGTTGGAGTTTTATTAACCCTCATCGAAAAAGGCGAGGACGGTATAATCGGATAAAATGATCGAGGGTGAAAGGCATCCCCTCGATTTTACTCACAAAATATCGGATCAAAATAACGATCTGCCAAAAGAAAAGATGTATATGGCCTAACATTATTAGGTATTTACGACAAAAGTCTATGATAACAGGGTCGAGGGCACCTAACGTGAAAGGGTAAGTATACACACTTAAGAACCCTTTCACGTGAGTAGTAATGTCCTCTTCGGGAGACGACACTACCAATTCTTTGTTCTCCCAGTTATAATCTTTTTTTATCCGCTCGATGTGCTCCTGGGTTATCAACCAAATATATCTCGATACGGGCTCACATCGGCCAGGAACCGGCGAACCTTTATCGAGTTTGAAATGGAGGTAAGAACACACGCCGCCGGAACATACTCTTCAGGACGTGGATCCACCAGTGTTTTGTCGGCGGTGGATTGGGAATAAGAAGTTTTTTCCTTTTGGGGGACGGTTTTTGATATCTTCACCATTTTGATTTTAAAGAAGGTGACAAAGATTTGGTAATTTAGAAGAAGCATTTTGCAAAGAAGAATCGAAGATTTGTGAATGAGCTCAGAGAATACGAAAAAAAAAACTTGGAAATTTTGGAAGAGTGAAGATTAAAAGTGGTAAATGATAAAAGGAAGGGCTATTTATAGGTTAAAGCAATGGCAGTTCAGTATCAGCGGTGGCCGACCACCGTCTGACATGCATTAAATGCCTTGAAAAACTAAATCGATGGCACAATCATCACGTGCGTCATGGTTGATCCCAATGTAAACGTCAGCTTATAATCCAATCGCGCCGTTGAAAAAATATATCGTTTCTCACCACATCCTTCCCGAGAAACGAGGGGACTATCTGTATGTGGTCGAAATAGATTTCGGCCTTCATACGATTGATCGAGGTTAAAACATAATGGATCGAAGTAAGGCTCCGTGTTGGGTTCCGAAGATGGAACAAACAAGCTTCGAGCCCGAGGGACCAATCACCGTCGAGCTCGATATCATTATCAAGCTCGAATCCAAATCGAACTATGATGCAAAGAAAAGTTATCGAACCTGTGATTCAGAGATCGACCCACATTGACCCCGAATCAATTCAAGGATCCAAGTCAGAATCAAGCTCAAGTCGAGATCGAGAGCTCGAGTCAAGACCGAAAACTCGAGTCAATATCGAGTTCACAGACAAGAGCCGTTGCAATCCCACTAAAGGAGAGAATTTTGGCAGGAATTATGGAAAAACTGATTTATCATGGGTCTCCCACTATGTATTTTTAATTATATCTAAAGTAAGATCCCCCTACTATAAATGGATGGTTATCATTTCTTTAAGGGGGAAGTTTTTGCTTATATTGTAATTCAAGTACCATATTCTCCTACAGTGAAGAATTATTCTTTCAAGCTTCATAAATTGATTCAACTTATTTAGTCCTAGTAATCATCTTCCTTACAACCTTGTCTACTTTGCATTCTTATCAATCCATACTTAATTTTTCTATTTATCCTTACGATTTGTATTAAGGTATACCATATATCCTTAGAACTACGTACAAATTCAACTCTATGCATTTTTCGGATAAAAAATGTATCTAATTAAATATACTTTGGTCTTGATGTGTCTAAATGAAAAATAGTTACTATAGCATTTTTAGGTGTTTACCTATGCATTCAGTATCAAACTGAACATGCAATTTGCAGCAGTTTGAAATAAGGGTGGCAAGTGGGTCGGGCCCGGTCCTAAGTGGGCTTCACGGGCCCAGTCCTAAGTGGGCCGGTCCTATGCGGTCCGGTCCTAAACGGTCTTGGGCTTCATGGGCTTTTTGCTGGAACCGGCTCGGGACCAAGACCACGAACTAACGGTCCCGGGTTAAGTGGGCCGGTCCCGGGCCTAAGTGGGCCCAAACGGGCCTAAACGGGCCCACACAGAAACTTTCTATTTTTAATTTTTTTTTTAGAAGTTAGAAAAAAAAACGTAATAAAGATATATAAGCTATATTTGATTTATATACTATATATACATCTTAAAATATATATATACTTACTATATTATATATACATAGTATACATCTTAAAATATACTATATATACATCTTAAGATATACTATATATACATAGTATACTAGATATATATATAGTATAGTATAGTAGGTCTTAAGATATATATACATCTTAAGATATATAAGCTATATATTTATATATAGTAAGATGTATATATAGTTTATCTTAAGATGTATACAATCGAATATGACTTATAAACTATGTATATATATTAGAGTATATATAAACTACGTATATATATTCGATAGTATATATCTTAATATATACTATATATACATCTTAAGATATATATATATATACACACACACTATACTATATATACATCTTAAGATANATAGAAGTTAGAAAAAAAAACGTAATAAAGATATATAAGCTATATTTGATTTATATACTATATATACATCTTAAAATATATATA
>AWOL01S0053191.1:0-39791 GCA_000715115.1 Nicotiana otophora
CGCTCATATGTTTGGGAACACTTTGAGGTGGTAGAAGAAAATGAAGAAGTTCACAAAGTAAAGGGCAAGAATTGTGGTCGAGTCTTAAATTCTCGTCGAAAGTGGGAGGGCACATGCAGTTTAAGGAGGCATATGAAGAATTGTTTTGAGCGTTCTCCATAAATTCGTATTTAAGATTTTAAGTTGATTTGAAACAATTTGTGTTATTTTAAAATTATTAGACGTATTATGCTTAATATTTTAGTTTGTTAGATTAATTTAAAGTATTATTATGCAATGATAAGTGCAAGTTTGAACTTTAATTTGAAGTATTAAATGTAAACTTTAATTTGCAAGTTTGAACTTGCAAATTATAAGTGCAATTTTTTTCCATCTTCATTGTATTCTATTATCTTAAATTCTTAATAAAATATTCAAAATTTAAAATATAAAGATTTTAAACCATTTGCATCCTTTTATTCAAACATTCTTTTTTATAAGATTTTTTTTATATATATATTTTTACTTTATATTAATATAAATTACGATAGTTATATAAAATACAAAAAAAAAAAATTAAATAACACTAACCCGGCCCCTTGGACCCGTAACCCTTCCGGTTCATTTTTTACCCGGATGGACGGACCCGTTAAGCCCGGTATTGAAAAACCCATAACCGGTCCGGATAGGAAACCGGCCGGTCACCTTTTTTCCCAACCCGGACCGGCCCGGCCCACCCGTTAAATACCCGTACTTTCCGTAGATATCCGCCCCCACTGCCGCCTCGGGGCGATTTTCCATCGCCTTGCCCAAAGATGGGGATGGCCCGTCAGTGCCTTTAAAAAAACTGATGTATTGTACTATATTGCATCTTCATTGTTCTACGTATTTTTGAGCACGTTCTACCTTATGCGTACATTTGGTGTAGGAATACCTTTAATTGATGAACCTAAATCATACACAACAATAGGGAGCGGCGAATGACACGAGAGATAGTAAATAGTTAGTAGTATGTCATAATTTCTGTGGTGACATTGGAAATCCAAGTAGTACTATAGAGGACAGTTCGTATAGTTTAGTAGATAAGGAGTAATGAAGTTCAGAACCTTTGAAAGAATTTCTAAACCTTCTTTTCCTTAATACTATTTTTCATGTCCCAAATTACTAACCTTAATTCCTACTAACTAATTACAGCAATAATCTTTTAAAACTATTTCATTAGGCTATTCAGTGTTAAAATAAAATTTATCTTTGTTAGATATCAAATTGAGAAGAGCAAGGAGTCATGTTTTCAACACTACTCCCTCGATCCGTTCTCATTTACCAATCACATTTCACTTTTCTAGAGTCAATTTGATTAATGTTTGAAATTAAATTAAATTAGATTATCTCAACATTTTAAAATTAAAATTTAGATATTCGAAAACTATGTATATTACTATAATATTTAATTTATGTTAAAAATATGTATAAGTCAAAGTTTATATATTTTAACTCTCTTGAGAAGCTAAATGTCACAACTAAGTGGAAAGAAATGAACGTGAAGCATCAAAAGCTTGCAAAGCTAGAAATCCATACACAAATGAATGATTTGAGATCATGCTGATTCTGACCATAAAATGTTAAAGCTTGTTTGCTCTCTCTTTTAATTAACCACGACTGTTGGCACGAAGTTAGCCGGAGCTTCATTCTCTAATCCTGTCATAAATCATCATTGCACACTTATGAAAAAACTTAACAAGGGATTATATTATAATTACTTATGCACAATGATTTCCGTTCTGTTGTATTCTAAGCGAAGCCACCAGAAACGGCAGTTCAGAACGTGATTTCAAGTTATTAACTGAAAATATTATAATTAGAGTATGCTAGAATTCCATTCTTGATGTCACCTTCCCTTGTTTACAGTCTTAATTTATTTTTTATTCAAGTCAATTTCCTGTTCATAAAAAACGATCAGAACAAATGAAGGAGCTGGTGACTCGGACTCCCCCACCATTTAAGGATTTTGTTATGAAATCTTACATATTTGAGTTGACATTGGAGTGATCTTTATTCTAATTGAAAATTGACTTTCTAGATTCATAATCTTCTGCTGAAATCTTGATTATTTCTTAAATCAATTTTTCCCCTTTTGCTTTTATTTGCTTTTGGTTTTATAATTCGTAAATGTTGCAGTCTCTCATGTATTGTACTTCTATTTGCAAGATATGTTTATTTGGAATCATGTTTAGTAGTTAGGACTGCATTCCTTTTTTCTTTCTTAAACCGTTCGATATTTGCGGACACAGACCATGGGCTAATCCGGACTCGCACAATTTAAATCCCATTTCAGAGGGAAGCTCTTCCTACCAAAATTTCTTTATTCCTAGGACTCGAAACATTTGGCAAAGGGTGCAAGAGTTCATTCATCCACCACATTCCTTGCACTCTTAATGATCATTTGAGACTAAATTAGTTAAGGTTGGCGATGTCCAGGTAAGTTTTCTTTATAAGAATTTATTGATTTCTATATATATATATATATATATATATATATATATGAGTCTTGTTAACCTATTACATGAATATGCTAACCTACTGCGTGAAAAGCTTTTTTATGATATGTAATGAAACTTTTTGCAGTTTTCAATTATGACCCAAAACTCCACAACTTGGTTCAAGTGGACGTCACAGGCTATGACTCCTGCCTTCCAACAAATATATTGCAACACTCAGAGGTGAAGTCGGGATTTAAAATTTATAGGTTTTGAATTTGACTCGGAACCCATAAGTCGTCTTAGTTACTGGGTTCGTAATTAAATATTTATACATATTTAATGAATTCCTTAATATAAATACAATGTTTAAGCAAAAGTGACTGGGTTCGGCCGAACTTGCACCTATAAGGCTAGCTCCGCCTCTGGTAACACTGATAACACTAGGAAAACCTCATGGGGCAAATGTAATGTGTTAGCGAAGGGTTCGATTGACCTATAATATTTTACGCGGAGTAAAAATTAATATGTAAAAAATTATTAAAATTATAAAAATAGTATAATGAACTCATAACTTTAAAAATATAATGAGTTTAATGTTAAAAACCTTAAAAGTTGAACACATAGAATTAAAATCCCGGATTCGCCTCTATCACTCTAGACAAAGTTGGAGTTCGTTACTACATTTCAGTTGATTCGAGCGGTTTTGATTTTGATGATTGACAAAGAAACACATGCATCAACCAGTTTCATATACACTATACATAGGTTACGGTCAGAATCAAGCAAAAGACATGCACGTGCAAGGGATAAGTTTAAGTGGTTATTGCTTATAATCCCTGAACGAAAAGATTGCATATTTGATAAGGAGCAATACTTCTTACTTGAAGAGAACTCTATCCAAGATAAGGAAAGAGTTAGAAGTTGAAGTTAATTAGAACTCTTCCACCAAAGAAGAGTAAAGCATTAGGTTTCTAGTTAATCCTAATGGTACTAGCTCTATATATATCAGTTGTGTTCTCTTTTATAGGGGACGCACAGATACTGAAGTTAAGCAAGAATTGAGAGCAAAATAATCATGCATTTTGTGAGCAATTCCTGTGAGTTTCAAGAGTGCGAACCTGAAATTACATGAACCAGATTAAAGAACCAGTTCTATGTGTCTATATTTAATTCTAATTTAATTGTAGTAAGAGCTTTTGAGTTGTACCTTTCAGCTTTTCTTAGAAGCATTTGTACTAGGTACTTGAGTTGTATCGTTCAAGTAAGAGTTAACTTAAAGCAGTCACTTAGAGTTAATCCTTAGGTTTGCAAGAGTTTGTGAACATTATTGTTTGGCTTAGAGTTGTAGTGAAGTGTTTGGGAAAAATCCTACTGGGAAGTAGGTTGTGATTTTTTTCACCTTTTGAGTCGGGTATTTTTCACGTAAAAATACTTGTATTCTATAATCCAGTGCACGCGAAAATTAGACACAATACAAATCACCCCTCTCGTGTGTTATTGAAATATAAAACATCAATTTCTTCTCTCTCCAACGATTGTCCTAATGGTCTCAAGATAACTATCACTGTACTTTGAGAACAAGTACTAAGGGAAAATTATTTCCTGCTGTTACGTTTGAGGCTGTCTGAATAATGTTTTTCAGTTGAAAGTATGCACATACGTTTTTATCTACATGTTGCATTAAGTATTGTCGTCAATTAGCTGCAACCATGCAGCAGGCTTGTCTCTTGGAGAAAAAAAGGTTGTACGTCTCTCAATGAGAAAATTAATATGTTTGTGTTTTTGTCCATCCGTCTTTCAGTGGAGAGTAATTCCTATATTCTTACTAAATTTTAACTGTGTATAAAAGCTTCAATATTCAACGCAAAGTGTTACAACAACCAATTGCATGTGTGCATTTATAGCAGGCGTGTGATACGCTAAAAAGGTGGAGTTGTACTAGCAAATTATGTTTTAATTGAAATCAATCTTTTGATGATTTATATGTAATAATGTTGAAGACAATATATAACAAATATTTGATCTTTTGGCTGCAAAAATATCAACAACTTCCTGATATTACCAAACAAATCATCTAACCACACAACGGATTGCACTGAAAGTGGTTGCCTTTAATCAGTCCTAGTAGATGGGATGAAAAAGAAGCTCTTATCAGTCACATAATATTAGATTTAAAGATGGACAATTGAGAGAATTTTCTGTGTATTGATTCTGTTGGGAGTCTAGATCTGGGTTGGAGCAAATGCAGGCTAAGGCCCATGTATATTTATGTACATTAGTTTAGGCCCATTTATTTGTAACACTGTTAGTCCGGTAGCCCACTTTAGTCTATTTTCTTTTACTCAGTATTAGACCATGTATATATAGACAAGGACCCGGTTGTAATAGATAGATGATTCATTTTGGCTTTCTTTATGAGAAAATATCTCGAACTTTCTCTCTCACTTCTACCTAACTCTAAGTTCTTTTTCGTCGAATCTATGTAGATGCCGGTTGTTAACATGGTATCAGAGTACAGATCCATGCTCGTCTAGTGTTGCGCTTCTGATTGATTCTACCCTTGTTGTTTCTCATCAGAGTTTTCGAAGTTCGACAGTGTCCTTCGATATGATGGTTATTCCGGTCGATCTCTTTATTTTTGGTGAGTTTATCTTCGCGATGGAGTTTTTAGGCATCTAATGTGAAGGATTCGTCGAGAATTTTCAAGTATTAAGATGTTTCTGAGCTAGGATTTTGAGCTTTGTTTTTTTCATCATCAAAGGTCGTTCTCTCTCCGGTTGCAAAAAAGGCTGGTATATTTGTTCTCTTCTTCCTTATTATGGTGATATTTTGTTGTTGTTCTCATTTTCTTAGTTGACTATTATTTTGTTGTCAACATGACGAATGGTAGTTTTGATCCCACTCAATCAATCCCTGCATCTCCCACTAGTTCACATATTGTGTTTCATGAGGACGATTATACCCATCCATGTGACCCTATATATGTTCATCCTTCTGATGTTCTTGGAACCTCTCTTGTCTCCACTCCTTTTGATGGAACATGTTATGGTAGTTGGAGACGCACTGTCTTAGTCGCTTTGTCTATCAAAAATAAAACTAACTTCATAATTGGTACAACTGGGACACCTCCTGATGGGTCACCCCTAGCTAGACTATGGCATAGATGCAATGATCTTGTAATATATTGGCTAATAAATTCTTTGTCCAAAGAAATTGCTCGAAGTGTAGAGTATTATGAGTTTGCTAAAGATATATGGGGTGAAACAGAAGAGAGATATGGTAAGGCTGATGGTGCCAGGGTTTTTGAGCTGAAAAAAGAAATGGCACATATCTCTCAAGTGTCACTCGATATAGCATCTTATTTCAATAAGATAAAATAGTTGTGGGATAAAATTGCCTCTATCTCTGCTGGTAGGGCAAAGGTTTGTACTTGTACGGCCAAATCAGTTGAGGATGAGGAACAAAGGGCTTATTAATTTCTTATGGGTTTGAATGAAACTTATGACATATTTTCTTTACGGGTTTAAGTGCCAATGAGGCCCTTCTAATGCAAATTAAGTACTAAAGCATTACTCACCACAAAATATATATATACTTTCCTCTTAATTAAAATAACACCAGAGAATACACATTTGATTTTAATACAAAATAAGGGACACATATCAAGGAAACCTAAAGGGGGCTGAGTTTCAAAATACACATAGATAAAAAGAAGTTTCATAATCACACCATTGCAGGAATAAATCATTAAGGTATAACATATTCAAATAGGTATTGATAACATTACTTGGAACCTTAAAGACATCGAAGCAGATTCAAATAAACAATCATAATCAGCCATTGTTACATAGAGTTTATCAAGGTCATGAAATTAAGCTCTCATCATAACTACAAATTCAAAGGTTCAAACATGGCACCCCTAAGATCTAAAAAGGGTCATGCTTCTAACAGTATTAGCAAATCATCAGGTTCAAACAATATCAACAAATGGACTTCATGAGGTTTGAGAATCAGATTTAGTTTTAGATTAACAATAGGGAGAAGGGCTAAGCACAATTCAAGAAAGAACATGGTGTTGTAGTGTCAAACAAAGATGCTTGCAACATTGAATCAACTACACATAGGTACGGTGAGTGAGATAGTGATATCATATAAGTATGGGAACTTTGCACATTATAGAACTAATTACAGAACTAGATCAACATGTTGGTAAAGAAAGGAGATAGAGAATATTACATCAAAACAGGTTCAAACTCAAGCATAAATCTAGTTTAGCATATAGGTATGAAGTGATCGTGCTTCAGCTCCTAAAAGTGTCACTTGATTATAACAGTGTCTAAGTCCTATCTTCATGGAAGATAGGTCAATAATAGATAGATGCAGGCTTTATAGAATCAATAGTGGCTTAAAGAATTTAAGGACAGGGATGTATTGTACACATTTTAAATTACACATGTATATGAAGGTCTCAACTAATCATTGGGGCAAACAAACTTAGTTATGCAGCAATTACCAGTTGACTTTATCCAAACAAGATCATGACTTGCATGTGAAGAGGAAGATATCTTAACTATAACAGAATATATACAACAAAGATTCATGAGAATAATACAGCTTGATACAAATAAGATAGCTTCCTATAAATACATACAATAGTTGAGTATGATCATGAGAAGGTTATAGTGACAACCCAGAAATTTGCCCTCGGAGTTAGAAGATACAGATACAGAGAAGAAGAGCATCTAAACACTTAGATTCTTTCAACTTAGTTAAGTGGTATGGACTTATTGAATACTTACGTGTAAATCAGTCAAGATTACCAAATAATAAACTCAATCATAAAGCAAATAGGATGCAGGGAATAATATGCAGAAGTAAAGATCACAACAGTATTATTGGTGAAGGGGTAACATGAACATGATTAGTTAACAATGGTAATACCTAAACAAAGTAAAGAGTATAGTAACAACTCAGAAATAATTTATCAAGTACAAGCAGAGAAGAAAGTGTTTAAACATTTTAAGCTCAGGATCAAGGTTAAAAAGAGCAGGGATATAAATCTTGAACAAGTTCAGGTGTCAATTTAGTCATAACTATTAGGTAGTAAGTTCAACTTCCAAAATTCACAAGATTACAGAGATGCAATAAGACAGAGATGAGTTTACTACAAGTCAATAAAGACTACGAAGTTCATATTGAACACGAATACATAAGAGCTTAGGCATGGAGACTGTTTTAAACAAACTCAAAACAAAGATTAACAATTATCAATGACTTAATCGATTGTTACTCAAAGAATGATAACAGAACAAGCTGACCACAAAAGGCCGTCAAACTAATAAAGCATAAACATCAAACATTTCAAGCACATAACTATAATCTATAGCACCTATCTCAGTATACTTATGTCATTCAAAAAGAAGAACAAAGAGGAGTGAGAGAGAGAGAGATGCTGACCTTTTCGAGGGCAGAAGACCAAACAGACTCTTTTTGTTGCTCAAAATGCCAAAACTCTCAAGTTCAAATCAGCAATAGAACTCAGCAAAAGAGAAGTAAAACAGTAAGAACGTCAAGACTAGAAACCCTAAATTTCTTAGTGTCTTTGTGTGCTTAGTGTGTTCGTATCTGTATGTGTGTATGTATGTTAGGTGAGAGCATTGAATATCCCTTTTTATAGTGGCATTAAATGCCTCTATGGTTCAACAAGATTCAAAATGATAGTAGAAGATGACACACGGTAGATGATGATAGCAAATCGAGTGAAAATCAGAAAGAAACATAGGGAAAAACAAGGCTAATTTTACCTGAGATGAGGGATTGATCATTGAAGGCTTTGGACCAGTGGTTAAAGCCCTAATATTCATAGGTCACTGAGTTTGACCTCTGAACTTTGATTCCTCATAATAAACTCTGAGACGACTCCATGCATGCTCCAATTTGACAGAACACAAAGGAGAAACAGATATTTGATGTTGCATTCTTGAGTCTAGGGTTTTAGAATTTGGATGTTTGAATTTGTGATTGATAAAGGGAATTTTCAGCAGGATTCATGGATTTCAGAAGGCAAGAGGTAACGTCAAGCTCCGATTTTGACGTATGAGAGAAAATCAAATGATTTCTCCTCTGAGCTTAGGGTTTCGGATTTGGGTGTCTTGGATTTCTGATTTAAAAGGGGAATATTAAGCAAGAGTCATAGTATAGTAGGGACATGGAAGATGATTTACAGTATTTTCAAATTCGTGCAAGGTTCTGAGAGTGATGTTTTGATTGAGATGAGAGAAAAGAGAGAAGAAAAGGAAATGAGGGTGGCAGGGCATAGGAAAAATGATTAGGGTTACTAGGAAATTGGAGGTTGGTATTTAGGCTTAAAGTTAAGAGATGGAACGGGAGCCGTTGGATCTGTTGATCAACGACTTGGATTTTAAGAAATATTTTAAGTGGGAAAATCGGGGGTCATTAGATCAAAGGAATTTGGATGGTTGAGATTTGATTTATGGGCTGGTGTTTAAAAATCAAAGGAAAGCCAAAGATTAAATGTGAGTCATTGATAAAATGAATTGATGGTTCAAATGCGTGTGTGTTTGTTTTGTGAGGATAAATGAGGGTAGCATGGCACGATCTCATTGGTTTAGTGAGAATGGCATGGATTACCAAGTTGGAAGAGGGGAGTAGACTTGGGCTGGGTATCTCCGGATTGTGCTGTATATTTGGGCTAAAATAATTTAAGAAATAGCCATTTAGTATTTAGTTGAGGAAGTGCAATTGTAGCCTCTTAGTTTTTTAACCCTTTTAAAATCAATTTAAATAAGCCTAACAATTTCAATAAAAAAATATGGTAAAATTATAATTACTATATGTTGCTAATTATTTCAACTAATTATCTATAAATGACCCATATTTCGAATTATAGCACTAATTTAAAAATATTAACATAGTAACCTAATTCATTAGAAATTAAGGATTAATTTTGTCAAATAATTAAACCTATGTAATGTATATATAAAAGTTATTTTATGATAGTGAATACATTTGTATTTACGCAATATCAGTACTACATGATTAATTTTGAAACTAATACTTAATTAATTTGTTAAAATAGATATTCATTAATATAAAATACTTTTAAAGTATTTATTGTACATTTTTAAGCATGAATAATTTAATTTTAAAAGGGAGAGTCAAAATTAGTTGTCAACAGATGCCCCTCTTTGACCGGAGACGGTGAAAGAATTTTCGGGCAAAGAAATTGAACCAAAGCCAATTTTGTCCCGACTTTAGGTATGCTTTGCAAGAATGGAATGAAAATTATGAATTAAGGAAGAATCTAGGAAGGTTTTGGGGATATTGGGCCGAATTATGGCTTTGAATTGCTTACATACCTCGGGCTTAACGAGGATCAGGCCTCATGTAGTTCTGGAGTATGGATTTTGAGGAAGCGACACTCACAGGAATTGCCCCGTTATTGTAGTGTGATGATACGGCGAGACAGAGGATTGGTCACTCATGATAGCTTGAATTTTGCGGCCTGATTGGAATGATTATAAATTTGAGCTCGGTGGTCATCTTGAGCTGGGATTTTGAGCCCGCTATTGGGTTGGATGTCCCCATAGCATTGTAGTTCAGTCTGGTACTAAGAAATACTTTCATGTTGCGGTGTTTATCCTGCAAAATAAAATGAAATGCATGTATACCAATATATGGTAATGCAGTAGATGCGATGCAAATGATGCAGGAATGATGATGCCTGGCTGCCGGGTTAGCCGGGTTGTGACTCGATTTGTTAGTCGGGTTCTGTACCGTTCCACAGCTGTCGGAGCATTTGAAAATTATCTCCGCTTGTTGGGAGAGCTTTGCACTGAGAAATGTCTCCGTTTGTTGGGATAGCTTGATTTGTAGAGTGCGTCACCGCTTGTTGGGAGATCTTTGCACTAAAATGTAAAGTATTCTCCGCTCGAAAGATATCGAAATCATGCCTAAAGTTGCACGAAAAAAACGTTAAAACATTCAAAGTAATAGTGAAATGAAATATAAGCATGCCCGAGAGATACTCTTGACTGCGAAGCTAGGTTGCGGTCATCGATTGGCAGAACATTGGGGACGAGGATTGTGATTGTCTATTCCTATATCTGTGATTGATAGAGTGATATTGTGGATTTGTTTTACGTTGGCGAAGTTTGTAGTTTTCTATATACAGGGCTCCAGTTGGCAAGCCGACGTTCGATTTGTACATGTCACGCCCCGACCTCGGGGAGCGCGACCGAAGCTCAACCGAGATAACCTGGCCGAGCAAGCGTATACAGTACCTTCTACCCGAACTCACTCATGAATAAAGAGAAGATCTATTTCATTAATTAGACAATGAGGAGGATCATGTGAACAACGCCAATTCATTATCATTAGTTACATCATTTATATGTCTCGAAATACCTATATTTTCATAGTTTGAAGTGGAACATGTGGTACAAATACAACCTTACAAGTTTGACTCTCCCAACACCAACATACAACCTACACTATATATACGGAGCCTCTAATAGATACAAAAGAGTAGTATGATAGTGACGGCAACAAGACCCCGGCTATACTTCAAAATATAATATACGAGGAACAAAAGATACACGGCCCCGAAATGAAGTGGGGCTTACCAAGTTAGCTGGAAAGAGGGTATACCACTATCACTGATCAAAGCCGCCTGCTGTGGAACCTCCTGCATCCATTAAAGATGCAGCGCCCTCGGCAAAAGGGACGTTAATATGTATGGAATAGTACTATTATGAATGAATAAACACACTCTCAATGGAACAAATAAAAAAACAAGGAAGAACAACCATAGAATCAATAGAAGCCTCAAAAAGTACCAAGACACCAAGTTTGGAGCAAGATAAGATTTAAAGTAAATTACATATTTTAGGTTGGGAGATCTTTAGCACCGATATACCACCGTGACTTTAGCACAAAGTTTGATCATTGACCAATCGGCTAGTCCATCTCACCCAAAGACATCAACCACAATCACAATCATTATCAAAATCTCATTCATTATCTCAATCACAATCTCAAGCACAACCACCACCATGTGTGTGGCATGACATCCGATCTCAACCCGACGAGCTAGGCCGTCTCACCACAATGTCATTTGGATACACATCACCCTTTGCTAGCAATAATCTTATCCCATTTTAGGGCAATAATCTCATAACATCAATCTTATCCCAAACAAGGGGAATAATCACAACACACACCTACATCGGCACATGTAGTTTCGGGGTTAGGTCATTTCAACCACCAGTAGACTTTCTAAATATCATGATGCATCTTTGTAAAGCCTGGGTGCATAGAATACCTAGAAGTGTGAGACTCGGTCATGATTCTTTCCTGAAGACCATCTACATTTGGAACACATAATCGCCCTTGGTACCTTAGTGTACTATCATCCATGCCTAGAGAAAAAGTCGTGGTCTTATGTTTATGTATCCCCTCTTTCAACTGCATCAACAATGAATCATTGTATTGCTTCTCCTTGACCTCCACAACAAGCGATGATTAAGCCCTATTTTGCACAATCACCCCTCATTCACTGGAGTCCGCAAGGCGAACTCCAAAACTAGCTAACCGACGAACCTCCTTGGCCAACGGCCTTTGATATGCCTGTAAGTGAGCCAAGCTACCCAAAGATTTCCGGCTAAGAGCATCCACCACAACATTAGCCTTCCCCGGATGATATAGAATATCGACGTCGTAGTCCTTGAGTAACTCAAGCCATCTTCTCTGCCTCATATTCAATTCCTTCTTCTTGAAAATGTATTGAAGGCTCTTATGGTCCGTGAATATATCCACATGGACCCCATACAAATAATAACGCCAAATATTCATTGCAAATACCACTGCCGCAAGCTCTAAGTCATGTGTTGGATAGTTCTTCTCATGATTCTTGAGTTGCCTAGAGGCATAAGCTATAACCTTGCCATGTTGCATTAATACACACCCAAGTTCGATCCATGAAGCATCACAATATACCACAAACCCATTCGTACTCTCTGGTAGGCTCAATACCGGCGACGTAGTCAATCTTGATTTCAACTCTTAGAAGCTTTTTTCACAAGCATCTGACCATTGGAACTTAACTCCCTTCTGAGTCAATTTAGTCAACGGAGAGGCAAGAGTAGAGAACCCTTCCACAAACTTCCTGTAATACCCAGCTAAGCCCAAGAAACTTCGAATCTATGTTGGAATTGTACGTGTAGGCCAATTTTTCACATCTACTATCTTCTGAGGATCTACCTCAATTCCTTCTCTGGAGACGACATGACCAAGAATGTGATAGATTCAAGCCAAAATTTAAATTTCAAAAACTTCGCATAAAACTTGTGCTGATACAGAGTCTGCAGAATTGTCCTGAGATGATCGGCGTGGTCCTCTCTACTTCATGAATATACAAGAATATTGTCAATGAATACTATCATGAAGGAGTCAAGAAAAGGCTTGAAGAGATGATTCATAAGATCCATGGAAGCTGTCGGGGCATTTTTTAGGCCAAAAGGGATCACCAGAAACTCAAAGTCCCCATACCGGGTTCTGAAAGCTGTTTTCGGAATATCCTACTCCCCAATCTTCAATTGGTGATACTTGAATCTTAAATCAATTTTGGAGAAGTACTTATCACCCTACAATTGGTCAAACAAGTCATTTATCCTTGGCAGTGGGTACTTATTCTTGATCGTGACCTTGTTGAGTTGCCGATAGTCAATACACATTCTCAGAGACCCATCATTCTTCCTTACAAAGAGGACCGATGCGCTCCAAGGCGACACACTCAGCCAGATGAAACCCTTCTCTAAAAAATCCTTTGATTATTCCTATAGCTCCTTTAACTCTGGCGGTGCCATTATGTAGGGTGGAATAGATAGATATAGGTTGCGTGCCTTGCATCGTATCGATCCCAAAATCAATCTCTCTGCCTGGTGGGATCTCAGGGAGCTCATCCAGAAAGACCTCCGGAAATGCATTCACAACTAGTACAGAATCAAGTGTAGGTGCCTCAGCATTGTTGTCCGTAACCCAGACCAAATGGTAAATACACCCCTTGTTGATCATATTTGTGGCCTTAAGGTAAGAAAGAAACATACCCTTCAGCACCATATCATCCCCCTTCCATTCAATAACCGGCTCATTAGGAAATTCAAACCTAAGGGTTATGGTTCGGCAATCAAGCTTAGTAAAACATGAATAAATCTAGTCCATCCCTATTATTACATCAAAATCAACCATCCCCAATTTAATGAGATTGGCTATGGTGTCCCGACCACGCACCATGACAGCACAATCCCTATAAACACGTGTGGCCACAATAAACTCACCAACCAGAGTAGATACAGAGAACAGCTCATGAAGATGTTCTGGTTCTATCCCAAATTCCATAGCAACATAAGGAGTGACATAGGACAAAGTGGGATCGGGGTCAATAAGGGTATATACATTATGAGTTTGGACAGTCAATATACTTGTGACAATATCTTGAGAAGCCTTGAAATCTAGTGATCCTTCATAGCATAGAAATAGATGGGTCCTCCCGAACTCTATGTACGACCCCTAGCTACACCACGCCATGCGTGTGCTGGAGTGCCTCGAGCTGGAGGAGGTGATGCAAATGTAGTAGTTGCAGGACTGGCTGGTTGTGTCATACTCCTGCCCACACCCTAGGGGGACGAACGTCAATCCTTCTGAATGTGGCCTCTCAACCCGCACCCGTAGCATATGGGTAGGTCCATGTAGCAGACCCCTAAGTGTATCTTCCCACACTTAGGGCATGGGGGTTTGCGTTGCTGCTAGAATCTCCCACCAGGACGACCCTACTGGTAGGATCATCTGCTGCCCTAGACGGGCCTAAAATGGCTCCACTGCTGCTGACTGGCCCTGATGGTTGTGCGTTGACTGAATACTGAGCAAAGTACATGGATGGCTCTGATGACCCTTCCCTAAATGCTGAGCTACAACCACCAATACCAGAAGAACCACCAAAGTGGCCCGCGGTCCGGTCCTGATTGCTACCCGCTCGTTCCATTCTATTCTACAATTTGCGGTTCTCTGTTGCTTGAGAAAATGAGACCATCTTCCCATAGTTCATATCAGAATTCAAGGAAGTTGTAGAGGCCTCATTAATAATAAGGGGTTGAGGCCCTGCAGGAACCGGTGCACTCTAGCCTCCATAGTGGGCAACATGTAAATAGCATGCTTGGACAGGCACGTGAATCTCATATAGTACTCCCACACACTCAGGCTACCTTGCCTCAGGCTCTCAAACTCGGCGGCACTAGCTGCCTTAGTCTCGGCAGGCAAAAACTTATCAATGAAGGCATTGGCGAACTCACTCCACCTCGCCGAAGGGCTCCCCTCCTCACTGGACTCCTCCTACAGTTCAAAGCAAGAATATACCACCTCCTTCAGGCGGTAGGAAGTCAAATCAGTAGAACGCATAACTCGAAGAGTCTTGTGTGTCTCATCAATAAAGTCCTAGGAGTCCTCCTCGGGATTAGTACCTGTGAACACTGGAGGATCTAACTGAAGAAACTTGTTCACTCTGGAACTAGCAGAATCCCCTGGTTGACTGGAAGAAGTAGGTGCAACATTCGATCTCTGGGTCTGGGAAGCCACTATCTAAGCCAACATATGTATGGCTCCCCTAAGGTCCCCCTCAGAAACATCAGGACCGGGAGCTGGGGCTGGAGGTGGAACTGGAATAGTAGTTGGAGGAATTGTTGAACCCTCAGTAGGAATAGGGATTGGTGGATTCTGAGCAGGAGTAGTAGAATAAGGTAGTGTAGTAATTGGGGGAATATCATCACCCCTCGGGTGCTCACCCACATCATCAGGTATAGAATCAACTGCCACTCCTGGGGTGGCATTGGCTCCTTAGTTAGTTCTTGCTTTCTTTCTAGGTACCATACACTGAAAAGTAGAGTAATGCACGAGTTAGAGGAGGAACAGTCTTACAATCATCTCTATCGCACGATCTAGATCATCAAGGAAGGGTGTTATTCCTAAATGCCCAAGTAACCTCCTAATTATAGATGTTGGTGGCAACAAACCGATAAGAAGGACTCTACTAGACATGGCTCTAAGACATCCTAGGACACTTTAAAACCATGGGCTCTGATACAGAGTTTGTCGCGCCCCGACCTAGGGGAGCGCGACCGGCGCTCAATCAAGATAACCCGGTAAAGCAAGCCTTTACAATACCTTATACCCAAACTCACTCATGAATAAAGAGAAGATTTATTTCATTAATTAGATAATGAGGATCATGTGAACAACGCAAATTTAGTATCATTAGTTACATCATTTATATGTCTAAAAATACCTACATTTTCATAGTTTGAAGTGTACCATGTGGTACAAATACAACCTTATAAGTTTGACTCTCCCGACACCAATATACAACCCACAATATGTTTATGGAGCCTCTAATAGATACAAAACAGTACGATGATAGTGCCAACAACAAGGCCCCGGCTATACCTCAAAACATAATACACGAGGAATAAAATATACACGACCCTAAACTGAAGTGAGTCTCACCAAGTTAGTTAGGAAGAGGGTATATCGCTATTACTGATCACAACCGCATGCTGTGGAATCACCTAGATTCATTAAATATGCAGCGCCCCTGGTAAAAGGGACGTTAGTACATATGGAATAGTACTAGTATGAATGAATAAGCACCCTCTCAATGGAATGATTAATAAAACAAGGAAGAACAACTGTAGAATCAATAGAAGACTCAAACAATACCAAGACACCAAGTTGGGAGAAAGATAAGAATTAAAGCACAATCACCACTATTTGTGCGGCATGGCGTCCGATCTCGACCCGACCGGCTAGGCCATCTCACCACAATTCCGTATGGATCAACATTACCCTTTGCTAGCAATCATCTCATTCTATTTAAGGAGAATAATCTCATCACATCAATGTCATCCCAAACAAGGAGAATAATCACAATACACACCTACACCGGTATGTGTAGTTTCGGGGTTAGGTCATTTCAACCTACCCATCCTCGGTGACTAACGATACTACTAATTGTTTATTATATAAAGGACTTTCAGTTCATTTCATAGTCTTTTGCTCATCTTTTCATCTCATTGGCACTAGTGGGCACAATTCTAATATCATTCTTGGCACAGTTGCCGTATTTCATATGTCATGATTATCCCTTTCACTTTCAAACATGATCATGGATTACAACAATAAAGCATCTCTAATCATGACCTTTAGTACACATATGAGTAAATAAGAGTCTTAGGCACCTTGGGTTTTCTGCCATAATTTGGCATAATAACTAGCATTTGAGACATAATTGAATTCATAATTATTTGACACATGGTCACATTTGAATACAATCTCGAAGGATAACACAATATGATAAGAGCATTCGGTATACATTTTCAATATATAACTTTTGACACGGAGTTTATTTGGAATAGTCAAGTTTATAATAAACAACTCGGAATATGAGACATACGATCTTGAGCCAGTCATAACTACAACTTACGAGGACATCATGAATTCGATTTTACAAGGGGAGTTTAGCCAACATACCTCGCTTTGAGATTCCTTAAGTTACTACAATATTCCAGAAATCTTAGCAACTTTGATCTATTTGTAAATATATCAAAATCAAACACAAATTAGGAAGGTATTTGTGGTTTCAGCTCATTTGAGCATTTTAACAAACACTAGGTGGACACTATGATCTCAAGGTCCTCCTATGGTGGATTCCTTCATCTCACAACCCAAAGTCTTCATGTTTAAGCTCAACAACCTTCCCACAAACCTTGATAGTACATTGATGGATAAATAACACTCTCACGCCCAAGAATCACACTCCCCATTAACTATTTTCTACCCTAAACTTGAAATTGAAACTAGGGTATGGACCCTTACCTCTTGGATGAAGACCTTGTGAGTTTTCCTATTGAATTCTCCAAGTCTTGAGCAAGGATTGATGAACAAATAGCTTAGGAATCCACCCTCATTCTAGACCACTTTTCTCTTTCTAAAATATCAAATAGGACCAGCCAAAATAAACCCCAAGTTGTTTTTGTAGAAATGGGATCGGGTGAAATTTTCCAAAACTTAAACTCTACGAAGACAGGTCTGCGGTAGCAGACCGGACCTCAAAACAAGTATGCGGCCCGAATAGGAGACCGCAGAAAGGGTCCCAAAAATTGGGCAGGGCTCGACAGGTCTGCGACAGATCTGCAGTCACATAATGGATCGCAGAACCTCCTTCCGAAGTTTTCTCATATTGTATCTACGGTGGATTATGCAGCCTGCAAAATGGTTATGCGGTCCCATAATGGGCCGCATAATGGTCCTCAAAATTAGTTCAAGTTCTGCTTCACTATGTGGCTGATCTGCAACCCACAAAGTGGTTCTGCGATCGCATAGCGGACCGCAAAAATGCCATGGTCTGCAAAATGATTCCTTCAACTCCCCGACGTACTATACAACCCATGAAGTCCGTACTGCAGCGATTCTACATCCCTCAATTACATTACTCTACCTCGGCACCATGAAACCCCGAGTATTAGGTGGAATTTTATGGGGCCTTACTGTACAATACGCTCTGATTGATTGAGCTGACGGTTTGCTATATACAGGACCTTGATTGGTGAAGCCGACATGTGATTTGTACCAGGTGCTCCAATTGATTGAGTAGACAGTTTGCAATTTACAGATTTCTTTGTCAGTTGTCTGATTCTGAAGCACCTGCAGAGGATTCAAGAGTTAGACTTAGTTGTTCTCAAAAGTTTAAAGTAAAAGGAGGAGAGATAATCTTAGGCAAGTGGCGGGTCCGTCATTTGCCCCAGTGTGGTTCTAGCAATTCTTTACTCCTTATTGCCCATGCACTCAAAGAAAACTTCTCAGTAGGGGGGAAGTTGGTTTGCATTGACCGTGATACTGATTTGCCCCAGCCTTCAACATGATTGCGCCACGGAGTTCGGTAGGTAGAATAGATTACTTTATATATAGTTTTAAAAACTATTTCAAAAATACTTGTATCTTTTAAGGCAAATATTGTCGTTTCGAATTATGACATGTTATGAAAGGTTCTTTACACGCGAACGTATCTCTTCGAGAACTTCATCCCATTGATGTTGATCTTTCATGGTGTCTTCTAACAACGAGTCTACTTGTTATTGCGACTGCATCCTAATTAAGGCTAATGCATTATAGAGGTTTTCTAAGGTTATGACCGAACCCTTTCAGGTGGCCTACGTATCCAAAACAGAATCAGGTCTAAATGTAGTTCGTGGGATAATGATGAAATGTGATGAAACGACCGTGCCTGACTTAGGCAGCCTATCTATCCAAAACGGAATCAGGTTGGAATGTAGTTCAATTACAACAGATGCAAAATGACGAGATTAAGAAATGGAAATGGACGAGTCTGACTCAGACAACCTACATATCTAAATAGAATCAGGCCAAAACGTAGTTCAATTACAAAAGACGACTGAATTCGATGAGGATTGCCTATATATTCCTTTCTGAGGAAATCAAGTCGGCGTAGTTCCTGAACAATATACCAAAATATGACATTTGGTTTTTCTATTACAAGATAAAGGGGGAGATAAATTGAACCATATGTGGGTTGGCTACATATCCTCCATGGGAAGTCAGGTTGAACGTAATTCTGTTACATCAAAATCCTAACTCTATCTGTGTTCAGGCATAATATTTCTTGATTGTATCTGAGTTGATCGGCTTTGTGCTGACTCATCCATCCATTTCTGCTAAGATTAGAGCTCCACCAGATAGTGCTCTACAAACCATGTAAGGACCTTGCCAGTTCAATGCCAACTTCCCTTTAGCTTCTTCATTATGGGGAAAGATTTTCTTCAGAACCAACTGCCCCAGTGAGAACTGGCTAGGCTTAACTTTTTTGTTAAATGCACTAGCTATCCTGTTTTGGTATAGCTAGATATGACATACTGCATCCATTCTTTTCTCATCAATGAGTATGAGATGTTCTTGCCTGATGCGTATCCACTCTGCATCATCCATGTTTGCTTCTTCAATGACTCTTAATGACGGTATTTCGGCTTCTGCACGTATCACTGCTTCAGTTCCACATACCAACATGTTTGGCGTTGCCCAAATAGAAGTTCTCATGGTTGTTCGGTAACCTAATAAGGCAAAAGGTAACTTCTCGTGCCATTGCTTCTTGATATTCTTGTTAGCTGCCTCGATTACCCCATTCATTTGTAGTCTGTAGGCTGTGGAATTACGGTGGACAATTTTGAACTTCTCGCAGATTTCTCTCATGAGGTCGCTATTAAGGTTAGTGGCATTGTCGGTGATGGTGGACTCTGGTATCCCAAATCTTCAAACGATGTTGTTCCGGATAAAATCCGCCACTACCTTCTTTGTGACGGCCTTATAAGTAGATGCCTCGACCCATTTTGTCAAATAGTCGGTGGCTACAAAAATAAAATGATGTTTGTTTGACACTGCAGGCTCTATGGGTCATATCACGTCCATGCCCTAGGCGGCGAAAGGCCAGGGTCAACCCATTACATTTAGCTTATTTGGTAGAACCTGGATGAAGTTTCTGTGGATCTGGCACTGGTGACACTTCTGCATATAGAGGATGTTGTCGCTATCCATAGTCATCCAAAAGTATCTAACTCTCCAAATCTTCTTGGCTAACGTGAACCCATTCATTTGGGGCCCGCACTTTCCTGCATGTATTTCTTCCAACACTCTGATTGCTTTGGCGGCGTCTACACATCTCAAAAAATCTAAATCAGGGTTCCTCTTGTACAAGATTTTCCTGTTGATAAAACAGTGGTTTGACAACCTCCTGAGGACTAGATTTTGACCATTAGTAGCATTTTCTAGGTACTTCTGGGTCGCAAGGAACTTCTTGATGTCATGATACCAAGATTTACCATCTGGTTCTTTATTCACATGGAAACAATATGCATGTTGATCCCTGATTTCTATCTCAATGGGGTCGATGTAATTCTTGTCTAGATGCTGAATCATAGATGATAAGGTCGCAAGGGCATCGACGAACTCGTTCTAAATTCTGGGGACATGCCTGAACTCTATCTTTTTGAACTTCTTGCAGAACTCCTTCACGCAGTGCAGGTATGACAATATCTTGTTATTCTTGGTTGATCATTCTCTTTGGACTTGGTGGATCAGCAAATCGGAATCTCATATGACCAAAAGTTCTTTGTTGTTCATGTCGACTACCATTCTGATTCCAAGGATGCATGCCTCGTATTCAACCATATTATTGGTATAAGGGAATCTTATTTTTGTTGATGCTGGATAGTGTTGTCCAGATCCTGAAATCAGGACTGCCCCAATCCCGATCCCTTTGAAGTTTGTTGATCCATCAAAAAACATCCTCCACCCAGGGTATAATTCTGCAAAAATAGTATTTCTTCATCGGGGAAATACGTGGGAAGTGGTTCGTAGTCCCCATCCACTTGATTCTCGATGAGGTGGTCGACTAAAGCCTATCCTTTCTTCTGCGTTATGTACACAATGTCAAATTGGCTGAGAAGAATTTGCCATTTAGCTAGCTTTCCGGTAGGCATTGGCTTATGAAACATGTACTTGAGTGGGTCGAGCTGAGATATCAAATGTGTAGTGTATGCTAACAAGTAATGCCTTAGCTTATGAGCAATCCAGGTCAGAGCACAACAAATTTGTTCTATCAAAGTGTACTTGGCCTCGCACGGTGTGAACTTCTTACTTAAGTAGTAGATGGCCTGCTCTTTTCTCCCAATTTCATCGTGTTGCCCCAACACACAGCCGAAGGCATTGTCCGAGACTGACAAATAGAGCAACAGTGGTTTCCTTGATTCAGGGGGATCCAGCACTGGTGGTTTTGAAAGATACTCTTTAATTCTGTCGAACGCTTTCTGAAACTCCTCCATTAATTTCGTGGCAGCATCCTTCTTCAGCAACTTACAAATGGGTTTGTAGATTACCGTGGACTGGGTAGAGGTGTAGCCCGCACAGCAGCTGGGGCAGTACCTGCAGATCCACCAGTTGCCCCAGATCAGGACCATATTCCAGTTGTTGATGCACTAGCTCAGGCACCACCTGTACCTATTATGATTTCAGGCCTTCAGAATGCCTTAGCTCAGATTTTGACCGCGTGTACCAGTCTTGCATAGGCGGTCTCTGTTACGGACACAACATCCACTTCTGAGGTCGGGGGAGGTGCTCAAACTCGCGCTGCCCACACACCAAAGCAAGTGGTACAGGGATTCCAAACACCGGGGGCACCACCAGCCCAGCCGGTTGCAGCTATTTAGGACTATGTGGTTCCTGCCATGCCTGAGGATGAGCAGCCTAGATTAGAGAGGTTTGGGAGACTCTAGCCTCCATCTTTCAGTGGTACCGAGAGAGAGGATGCATAGGGTTTCCTAGACAAGTGTCAGAGGATACTCCATACAGCAGGTATTCTAGAGGCTAGTGGGGTCTTGTTCACTACTTTTCAGTTCTCTGGGGCTGCCTTCAGTTGGTGGGAGGCTTACTATAGGGGTAGGCTGGTCGGCACAGCAACCCTTACATGGCAGCAGTTCTCCAGTCTATTCTTGGAGAAGTTTGTGCCACAGTCCCGTAGAGAGGAGCTACGTAGGCAGTTCGAGAAGCTTTGTCATGGTGATATGTCTGTGATGCAGTATGAGATGTGATTCTCGGAGTTGGCCCGTCATGCTATCTGGTTGGTTCCCACAGAGAGGGAGAGGATCAAGAGGTTTATAGATGGCCTCACTTTTCAGCTGCGATTGCTTATGACCAGAGAGAGTATCTGGTGCTACTTTTGATGAGGTTGTCGACATTGCGCATCAGATTGAGATGGTTCGCAGTCAGGAAAGGTTTGAGAGGGAGGCCAAGAGGCCTCGTGGACAGGGTGGATTTAGCGGTGTTCCTTCTGGAGGCAGTTCCACCACGGGAGGGGTCGTCCGTTCAAACATGCTCAGACGGCTCGCCCAGTCCACCGTGGTGCATCATCTGGCCATGGTTCACACAGCTATCAGCAGGGCCATTCATCTCTCAGTGCCCTCCCAACTTAGAGTTTGTCCCGTGCTCTATCGGGTCAGGGCTCATCTATGCCAGGTCCTTCTACCAGTCATCCCGGAGATCGGGGCTCCCTTCAGTCCCCAGCACCAGTACCAGGGAGTTGCTATGAGTGTGGAGAGTTTGGCCACATCAGGAGACATTGTCCTCGCCTTACGGGAGGTCTAGCTCACTAGAGAAGCCAGTCTACGACATCAGCACCAGTCTCTTCACAAACCGCTCAGCCAGCTCGAGTTGGAGCCCAGTCAGTTAGGGGTCGCCCGATCAGGGGTGGCCAGACCCATTTCTTTGCTCTTCCTACCCGACCATATACCATTACTTCAGATACTCTGATTACAAGTATTATCTCAGTTTGCCACAGAGATGCCTCTGTATTATTTGGCCCTGGATCCACTTATTCATTTGTTTCCTCGTATTTCGCTCATTTTCTGGATATGCCCCATGAGTCTTTAATTTCATCTGTTCATGTATCTACTCCTGTGGGCGATACTATTATTGTGGACCTTGTATATCGTTCATGTGTGGTGACTATTGGGAATCTGGAGACTAGAGTGGATCTCATATTGCTTAGTATGGTTGATTTTGACGTGATATTGGGTATGGATTGGTTGTCTCCATGTCATGTTGTTTTAGATTGTCACGCTAAGACTGTGACGTTAGCAATGCCGGGGTTGCCGAGTTGATTGGAGCGGTTCTATAGACTATGTTCCTAGTAGAGTGATTTCATACTTGAAGGCTCAACGGATGGTTGAGAAGGGTTGCATATCTTATTTGTCTTTTGTGAGGGATGTTAGTGCAAAGGTCCCTGCTATTGATTTTGTTCCTGTGGTGTATGATTTCCTGGATGTGTTTCCTACAGACCTGTCGGGCATACCGCCGGACAGGGATATTGATTTTGGTATTGATTTGGTGCGTGACACGCATCCCATTTCTATTCCAGCATACCATATGGAACCAACTGAGTTGAAGGAATTGAAGGAGCGGCTTCAGGAACTCCTTGATAAGGGGTTTATTTCCTAGCATGTCACCTTGGGGTGTACCGATTCTATTTGTAAAGAACAAATATGGTTCTATGAGGATGTGCATTGACTACAGGCAGTTGAACACTGTCACATTCAAGAACAAGTATCCTTTACCACGTATTGATGATCTATTTGACCAGCTTCAGGGGCCGAGGGTGTTCTCCAAGATTGATTTGGGGTCAGGGTATCACCAGCTGAAGATTCGGGATTCGGATATTCTTAAGATAGCTTTCAGAACACGATATGGTCATTATGAGTTCCTTGTGATGTCTTTTGGGCTGACCAATGCCCCAGCAGCGTTCATGCATCTGATGAACAGTGTGTTTCAGCCGTATTTGGACTCGTTCCTCATTGTATTCATTGATAATATCCTGGTGTACTCTCGTAGCCAGGACGAGCATGCCCAGCATCTGAGGATTGTGTTACAGCGATTGAGGGAGGAGAAGCTTTATGCAAAGTTCTCCAAGTGTGAGCTTTGGGTTAGTTCAGTGGTGTTCTTGGGACACGTGGTGTCTAGTGAGGGCATTTAGGTGGATCCAAAGAAGATAGAGGCGGTGCAGAGTTGTTCCAGATCGTCCTCAGCCACGGAGATTAGGAGCTTTCTTGGTTTGGCGGGCTATTACCATCGTTTTGTGGAGGGTTTTTCATTTATTGCATCGCCCTTAACCAAATTGACCCAAAAGAGTGATCTATTCAGGTTGTCGGATGAGTGCGAGGAGAGCTTTCAGAAACTCAAGACTGCTTTGACCACGGCTCCAGTTCTAGTTCTACCATTATCTCCTAGTTCCTACACAGTGTATTGCGATGCCTCACAGATCGATATTGGGTGTGTTCTGATGCAGGAGGGTAGAGTGATTGCTTATACTTCACGCTAGTTGAAGACCCATGAGAAGAACTATCTTGTCCATGATCTTGAGTTAGCAGCTATTATTCACGCCTTGAAGATTTGGCGGCATTACTTGTACGGGGTCCGTTGTGAGATTTATACTGATCATCGGAGTTTGCAGCATCTGTTCAAACCGAAGGATCTTAACTTGCATCAGCGGAGGAGGTTGGAGCTTCTTAAGGACTATGATATCACCATTTTGTACCTTCCCGGGAAGGTCAATATAGTGGCCGCTGCTTTGAGTCGCCGGGCGGAGAGTTTGGGGAGTTTAGCATATCTTCCAGTAGTAGAGAGACCCTTGGCATTGGATGTTTAGGACTTAGCTAGCCAGCTTGTCAGATTGGACATTTCGGAGCCGAGTTGGGTATTGGCTTGTGTGGTCTCTAGGTCTTCTCTTTATGATCGTATCAGGGAGCGTCAGTATGATGACCCCGATCTGCTTGTCCTCCAGGAGAGGGTTCGGCAAGTTGATGGCGTGTAGAGAATGCACGGCTGGATATGTGTGCCCAATGTGGATGGGCTTCGGGAGTTGATTCTTGAGGAGGCCCACAGCTCGCGGTATTCCATTCATTCGGGTGCCGCGAATATGTACTAGGATTTGAGACAGCACTATTGGTGGGGGAGGATAAAGAAGGCTATAGTTGGGTTTGTGGCTTGGTGTCTCAACAGTCAGCAGGTTAAGTATGAGCATCAGAGACCGGGTGGCTTACTTCAGAGGTTAGAGATCCCAGAGTAGAAGTGGGAGCAGATCACCATGGATTTCATAGTTGGGCTCCCACGAACTTCGAGGAAGTTCGATGTTATTTGGGTGATTGTGGATCGGCTGACCAAGACCGCGCACTTCATTCCAGTTGGTACTACTTATTCTTCAGAGTGGTTGGATGAGATTTACATCCATGAGATTGTTCGCCTTCATGGTATCCCAGTTTCCATCACTTCAGATAGAGGCACACAGTTTACATCACAGTTTTGGAGGGTCGTGCAGCGAGAGTTTTGTACTTAGGTTGAGTTGAGCACAACCTTTCACCCTCAGATGGACGGACAGTCTGAGCGCACTATCCAGATATTAGAGGACATGTTACGTGCTTGTCTCATTTATTTTGGGGGTTCATGGGACCAGTTTCTTCCGCTCACGGAGTTTGCATATAACATCAGTTATCAGTAGAACATTCAGATGGATCCGTATGAGGCTTTATATGGGAGGCGGTGTAGATCTCTGATGGGATGGTTTGAGCTGGATGAGGATATGCCCTTGGGTACAGACTTCGTCCAGGATGTATTAGGTAGGGTGAAATTGATTCAGGAGGGGCTTCGCATGGCGCAGTCTAGGAAGAAGAGCTATGCTGATAGGAAGGTCTGTGATGTGTCTTTCATGGTCAGGGAGAAAGTTCTGTTGAAGGTATCACCCATGAAGGGTGTTATGAGGTTTGGGAAGAGGGGCAAGTTGAGCCCTCGGTTCATTGGGCCTTTTGAGGTACTTCAGAGGATCGGAGAGGTGGCTTACAAGCTTGCCTTGCCACCTAGTTGGTCGAGTTTGCATCCAGTATTTCATGTTTCTATGCTTCGGAAGTATATCTGCGATCGGTCTCATGTTTTGGATTTCAGCACGATTCAGTTGGATGGTGATATGACTTATGATGTGAGCCGATGGCTATTTTGGAGCGGCAGGTTCGGAAGTTGAGGTCAAAGGATATAGCTTCACTGAAGGTGCAGTGGAGAGGTCACCCGGTCAAGGAGGCGACTTCGGAGACCGAGCATGTTATGCACAGCCGTTATCCTCATCTTTTCACCACTTCAGGTATGTCTCAATGCTCGTTCAAGCACGAACGATTGTTTTAAGAAGGGGAGGATGTAACGACTCGGCCGGTCATTTTAAGTGTATTAGCCCAAATCCGCTATTTATTGTTTTCCCTGTATCTGTTTTTGCTTATGTGACTTGCCGAGAGGTCTTGTATTTTATTTTGGAGTGTTTTGGTACACTTAGTCCCTAAAATGGAAGCTTAAGTCTCAGGATTTTGACCGTAGTTGAAAATGTGTGAAGACGACTCTGGAATGGAGTTATGTCGGTTCTGTTAGCTCCATTGGGTGATTTTGGACTTAGGAGCGTGTCTGGACTGTGAATTTGAGGTCTGTAGCAAATTTAGGCTTGAAATGGCGAAAGTCGAATTTTTGGAAGTTTAACCGGGGGGTTGACTTTTTGATATCGGGTTAGGATTCCAATTCCGGAAGTTGAAATAGGTCTGTAATGTTAAATATGACTTATGTGCAAAATTTGAGGTCAATCGGACGTGGTTTGGTAGGTTTTGACGTCATTTGTGGAATTTGAAAGTTTAGAAGTTCTTTAGGCTTGAATATGGGTGTAATTGGTCTTTTGATGTTGTTTTGAGTTATTCGAAGGCTCGATTAAGTTTGTATAGGGTTATATGACCTTTTGGTATGTTTGATTGAGGTCCTAAGGGCCTCGATGTGCTTGCGGGTGGTTTACGGGTCATTTGAAGTTGGAAAAATGCAGTTGAAGCTGATGTTGTTGGTGTTTCAGCACCTGCGGAATGGGAACCGCAGGTGTGAGGCCGCAGGAGCAAAGGAAGTGTCGCAGGTGTGGCTAAGGAAGGCCTGGGCTCAGACCGCGGGTGCGATGAAAATCCCGCATCTACGGTGGTCGCAGAAGCAGATTGAGAGGCACAGATATGCAGTTGGATCGCAGGTGCGACTTGGGGCCCGCATCTGTGATGGCCACAGATGCGATCAGGTGATCGCAGGAGCGGAGTCAGTCTTTTAAAGAATTTCTGCATAAGCGGAGCCCTTTTCGCAGATGCGGTTCCGCAAGTGTAGTTTTGTTGGGCAGAAAATACCAACTCGAGGTTTTGTCTTTCATTTTCCAATATAGGACTTGAGGAATTCGGGAGAGAGGAAAGTTTTCGAAGGTTTTCAAGGAGCAACATTGGGGTAAGTGATTCTAACCCATAATGGTATAACTTTCATGAATCCATGGCTCTATTCATCATCTAATTAGGGATTTGAACTAATCTGGTTTTTAAGGGTATGAAATCCCGAGAATATGTATGATGTGAGTGTTTGGAGGTGACGCACATGCTAAGTGATGAGCGTGTGAGCATGCACCGCAAGGGATTGTGACTTGGTCCGTCCTGTGAGACTGTAAAGTCGAATAGCCATTGTTATTACTTTTATCTTTGAGCAATTGGCTGCCTTTCATGTTAGAAACCATGCTTAGGCCATATGATATCGTTGTTGGGACCCGCAGCGGTCGTATACTTGTTGGCTTGACTGCTAATTGTTGTCTTGTACTCATTCATAGTCTTACTTGTGTGTTACATCTCTGTTCCCTCTCAGTTCTTGTTGATACTTGTTGTATTCTCTGCTTGGGCTGATTATTATGATATTCTGTGAGCCCGAGGGGCAGGAGAGGTTAGTGATTGAGATAGGGCCTGAGTGCCGAGCTGTGAGCTATGTGAGGTTATATGGATCGGGTTGCATGCCGCAACGAGCCTTATGGCTATTTATGGATTGTGGATCGGGTTGCATGCTGCAACGAGCCTTATGGCTACTTATATGATTGGGTCGGGCTGCACGCCGCAGTGATATAGCGCTTGGGCTGAAAGGAGCCCCTCCAGAGTCTGTACACCCCCAATGAGCGCAGGTACCTATTGAGAGTGTGTATTGAGGGTTGAGAGCCGAGAGTATGAGTTGTTGAGAAGAGTTGAGTGACTACTGCCTTGAGAGGCTGTACTTGCTTTTACTTATTGTTGCACTTAATTGTTATATGTTGTTGTGGTGAAATTTCTGGAAGATTCATATCTGTTTTACTTGAGCTCGAACTGATTTGACTTACACCACCAGAATTGAAAGCATGTTCACTCTTTACTGAAAACTTTTGAAATGAACTGTATTTTTATAGCTCGTCACTGCTTCTCAGTTCCTTATTTAAATCTATTACTTTCTGAGTTGGTTTACTCATGCTACACCCTGCACTTCATGTGCATATCCATGTGTGTATAGTTCTGGCGGTCGCTGAGTTCGTGCGCGAGCTGACTATCAGAGACTTACGAGGTAGTTGCCGGCGACCGCAGTCCTTGTTTATCCTTTCTTATTATCTTTTCTCTCTTATTTTGGAATTTGGCACAGACTGTAGTAGACTCTATTTCTATATTGGTTATTAGATGCTCGTGACTTAGTGACACCCCGATGTCGGGCTATTTTATTTTTTCACTCTTATGTTTTAATTGGGTTTTACCCCCTTTTTATGAAAAACTCTGGTTATTTTAAATGTCTTAATTCATTTCTGTTAAATTCTGAAAGTGTTTTGGAAAGGTCGGCTTGCCTAGTATCACGATAGGTGCTATCATGACGGGTTAGGTTTTGGGTCGTGACAGCTGTATATTTGGGCTAAAATAATTTAAGAAATAGCCATTTTGTATTTAGTTGAGGACTTGCAATTGTAGCCTCTTAGTTTTTTAACCATTTTAAAATCAATTTAAATAAACTTAACAACTTCAATAAAAATGTGATAAAATTATAGTTACTATACGTTGCTAATTATTTTGGATCATTGGCTGAGGGACTAGTTAAGTTAAGATATTTGAAGCTTGGCCATGGACAATATCGGGTCAAGACGACTTATTTGCAGTGTTTGGAGTGTGCGAGTAGGTCCGTAGCGTATTCTATGATTGCAATTCATATATGGTTTGTGTCTGGGAGGTTTCGGATGCGTTTCGTGGTGGTTTCGGATCATTTCAGTGAAGTTTGGGATTGCTGATGTCGGTACATCGCAATTGCGAACATTTTGTTGCAATTGCGAAATACTGTAATTGCAAACTTTTGGTCATAATTGCGAACATGTGATCGCAAATTGCGAACTTTTGGTCGCAAATGCGACATTTACAGCTGAGTTAAGAGTTGGAATTTCGTTATTTTAGCTTATTCTTTCATATTTTGAACCCTAGACTCGGTAGGAGGCGCTTTGGAGAGGGGATTTTCATCTACAATCATTGGGTAAGTGATTTTGATCAATTTCCAACTATTGTAGATAATTAAAAATGAGATTTAACATCACATATATGAGAATCAAAGGGGAATTTTGAGAAACTTTGTCTATGTTTTGAAAAATGAAAATTTGGGATTTAAGAGTCGAATTGGACTCGTATTTTGAAAACAAACACATATGTACCCTTGGACCCGGGTTTTGACCGGGCGAGCCCAGGGTTGACTTTTCATAAATTGTGTAAAGATCGTAGCTTTATATATTGGAATTGATATCTCTTGCATTATTTGATGTTATTCAATCGCTTTTGGTTCGATTTGAGCCGAGCGGAGGTGAATTGTCAAGAAAAAGCTATTTTAAAGTATTGATTGAGGGCTTTTGAGGTAAGTATCCTGCCTAACTTTGTGTGGGGGAACTACCCCTTAGGATTTGAGTCGTTTCTGCTAATTCTGTTATATGAAAGCCGTGTACGCGAGGTGACGAGTACGTACTCGGGCTTATATGTGGAAAATTGACCAGTTTAGACTCTTAGGCTTCTTTCATGTACTTATTTGGAATTTTTAGCATATGTTATATCTTTTATTCGTCATGTCTACTATCACATTCCTTATTTGAAGCTGTCGTTACATGTCACATGCCTTACTTGTCGAGTTTGCTCTTATATGCTTTATTTGAAGCTATTATCACTTTTATCATTATGTGATTTCTTTTATTGTGGAGTTACTCATAGTTGAAATTGTTGTCACATTATATCCTTTTGTTGCTGAGTTATTCGCATGAATTTAGACACAGTACTAGTTCATGCCATCTTTTTCATTGTTAGCCTATTCATACACTAAAATTTGAAGTTTGCCATTTCATAGAAATACTTTCACTATTGAGTTTATCCTTAAACAATTAATTAGAATTGAGGTTATCGGAAGTCATTAATCTATTTTAATTGAAGTTGTGTTTAAAATGGGTGTTTTTCCTTGTCGAGTTACGTTTTCGTTCATTTTGTTATTATTAAGATTCTATATACGTTGTGTTGAGCCGTGGGCTATTTGTTGTGGAAATATTAATATCGTTGGATCTTTGGAAAGGTTGAGGCCTATGGGAACTTGTTATACAAGTTGATATGTCGTGTTGTTGTGATGATAGCACATGTTAATTATTGTGTGGTTTGGTTGTTGTTATGCGGAGTACAAGGGTGGCATTTCACCGTTGTTGTTATGCGGGGCATAAGGGTGTCAACTCTTTGTTGTTGAATGTACGATGTGATAGGGGTGGCTATTAGGGAGGAGCGATAAGGGTGGCTATTATATGGAGTGATAGTAGCTATCAAAGAGATAAGGGTGGCTAATGATAATGTCAGGGCGGAGTGATACGGGTGGCCATCAGACACATAAGGGTGGCAATGTCATGGGTGATGTGTGATGGCTTGGAGACATTATGTTGGTGATTTTTGTGTGATGGTGTGCTTTTCCTTGTGTATGTCATACACCTTGCTTGACTTGTTTTGTTTCTTCGATGAGCTACTCGATGTCTTTGATATTACTTATTGACTTGGCCTTCAATATTACACGCACGCAAGCATACACCGTAGCATGCCACTTATACTAGCTCATGACTATGAAACTTGACCTTTATTGATCATGCCTATGTGTTCTTGTATTATCCGCTTTCATGTTGCTATTGAGCCTATGACCATTCCGGGCGAATTGCGATTGTGAGCATGTGACCATGCCGGGCGGATTGTGATTGTGAGTCTGTGACCATGCCGGGCGGATTGTGATTGTAAGCCTGTGAGCATGCCATGTGGATTGTGATTTTGAGCCTGTGCCAACTCTAGGCGGATTGTGAATGTGAGCCTGTGATCATGCCAGGCGGTTTGAGATATTGGAATATGAGTTGTCTGTGTAGTTGTGATCCTAGATGTGGGCACGAGGTGCTATGAGTATATGATGGTGGGTTGCGACCCGTGACTTGTGACTAAGAGATGAAGTATTACAAAGTGATTTCGTTGTGAACCTTGTGTTAGAATGGATTGATTTATTAGTTGTTATTGTGTTCCTTATTTGGTTTCATCGGTACTTTCATGGTGTTCTTATTGCCTTACTGTTTATATCACATGTTGATTCTTGTTGCCATTTACTGATTCCTGCTTTGCATTATTAGCTTTATACTTCTATACTGCATAGGTTATTTTGTTTAGTGAGTGTCCTGACTTATACCTCGTCACTACTCCACCGAGATTAGTCTTGATATTTACTGGGTACCGACCGTAGTGTACTCATACTACACTTTGGCATATTTTTGTGCAAAGCCAGGTATTGGAGATATCGGACTCGGATGGAGTTTGCTTGTTGATCGCAAGGATTCAATGTAGAGTTACTTGGTCATCGCAGTCCCTTGGAGTCCTTTCCTTATATGGTACTGTCATATTGTCACTTTAACAATATTGTATTTCGATCTTTGAGATCGTTCCTTGTACTTAACTAGAGTTAGTGACTGTGTATTATCAGTCTTGGGAGGTTGTTATGATTATTGCCGCATAGGATCATTTCGCTCTTGTAACGGTATTCATATTTAACTATGTTTCAAATTAGCATTGTTAATAATTGATTTAATTGTTATAGTAATCGGCTTACTAGTCTTAGAGACTAGGTATCATCACGATATCCTATTCAGGGTGCTTGGGGTTGTGACAAGTTGGTATCAGAGCTCTAGGTTCATAGGTTCTACGAGTTACGACCAAGTTTAGTAGAGTCTTGCGGATCTGTATAGAGGCGTTTGTACCTATCTTCGAGAGGCTACAGAAGCATTAATAAAATTCCACGTATTTCATTCTTGTTGTGCGGATTTGTTAATTTTGAAGTTTGAGCCTTTGTATCTCTTTTCTCTCACAGATGGTGAGGACACGCGCTACCGGATCAGCTAAGCAGACACTCGCTCCCCTGCTAGAGCCATAAGAGGTTGGGGCTGAGGAGGGGAACGTGTCGCGGCTAGAACACCTACTAGAGCAGTAGTTGAGGAGCCGCCAGTAGCTCCGCTTGGGGGACAGGCACCGGAGGTGCCTGTTGTTACCCCTGGACTTCAGGGGACTTTAGCGCAATTCCTAAGCATGTTTGGTACATTGACTCAGGCAGGATTGATCTCCGTTCCGGTGCTTGTTGTTACCCCTGGACTTCAGGGGACTTTAGCGCAGTTCCTGAGCATGTTTGGTACATTGACTCAGGCGGGATTGATCTCCGTTGCACCAGCAACATCGTAGATTGGGGAGAAGCTCAGACTCTCACCGCCCGTACTCCAGAGCAACTGGCTGACATTGGTCAGGTTCCAGGTGTGATGCCGGTACAGCCTGTTATTCCGATTCAGCCTGAGATCAGGCCAGGGGCATCATAGGAGGAGCAAAAGAGGCTTAATAGGTTCAAGAGGTATAATCCACCTACTTTCAGTGGCACAACTATTGAGGATGCATAGGGATTTCTAGATAAGTGTCATCACATTCTCCGCACCATGGGTATTGTAGAGGTGAGCGGAGTTGCTTTTACTACATTTCAGTTGTCGGGAGCAGCGTAGTAATGGTGCAAGGTTTATGGGGGAGGGGGGTAGACCAGTCGATGCAACACCACCCACTTGGGCTCAATTTTCAGAGATGTTTTTGAGAGAGTTTGTTCCCAGACCCTCTGGGATGCATGGCGTACAGTATTTGAGCAGCTACGTCAGGGCACCATGATAGTGTCAGAGTATTCCATCAGGTTCAGTTAGTTATCCCATCATGCACCTACCTTGGTTCCGACAGTTAGAGAGCGAGAGTGCAGATTCATTGATGGGCTCAGTTATGATCTTAGATTCTGCATGGCTCAGGAGTTGCAGTGATACTCCATCTCAGCAGGCGGTGGATATTGCCAAGATGTTAGAGTGTATTCAGGGTAAGGAGAGGGAGGATTAGGAGACAAAGAAGTATCGATTGTTCTGGAGGGTTCAGTTGGTTATACTCTTCAACTATGACCTATCGTGGTGAAGGCTTGGACAGTCGGCCAGTCCAATCCGCATTTCAGACTACTCGTGGTGCTCCAGTTGGTCAGGGTACTCATGTAGGGCAGTCATCTTCTAGTGTACCACCGACACGGGGTTCCTACAACGGTTATTCCAATTATCCGGCACGAACTCAATATGAGCACCCACGTCCCTAGACGGGTTGTTATGAGTGTGGTGATACTAGGCACATCATGAGAGATTATCCCAAACTTGAGAGGGGCGGATTTCATTAGAGCACTCAGGCCACAAACTCCATTCCAGTTGCTACTCCACCTGCACAACCAGTTAGGGGTAGAGGACAGGCGGGTAGAGGGCATCCTAGTGGGGGAAGCCCAACCCGGCCCGTTGATATGCTTTCTATGGTAGGGCTGAGGCTGCTGCACCAGATAGAGTTGTTACATGTATGGTTTTGATGTTATAGAGGAGCATCATTCTTATTTTGATTTGGTTCTGCTTATCAGGGTGAGTCCTCTTATCTTGATTCACACATGGGTGAGTTTCGTGATTTTGTACTCTACTTACGTGTTTACCCCTGTTGGGAGATTCTATAATGGTAGATTGTGTCTATAATTTTTCTTTGTTCACTATTGAGAGCTGTAAGACTAGAAGTGACTTTCTATTACTCATTGCGGTAGGTTTTGATGTAATTTCTGGATGGTTTGGTTATGGTTTATTATTTAGATGCTCTACCGGTGTGGGGGTTTCATTACGTGTTATGATTTTTGTTTCGCAAAATTGAATTAGTGGAAGGTTTCAGTTGGTATGATGTGTATTCTAATTGTGATTCAAAGTTGAGGATGGGATCCTCGCGTTATCATGTAGTTTTATATGGTTGAATCAGGCTGCGTGACACGATGGAGTTATATTAGGATGAGATCCTCGTGATTAGTTCATATGTTTTGATTCTTCCTTGTGGAATTGATTCGTAGTATGGTACTGATAGGGAGTTGTGCCTGCCAGGCTTGTTTGATAAATCGCTTATTTGATTCTCTTTGCATATTTGGTCATATTTGCGTTGTGCTTATTGGGTTTTAGCTTGCGAGGTGTATGCCCAGGTGGCGTTAGGTTTGACTTGTTGATTTGAGTGAATGGTCATGGGATCTTCATGTTTCTTGTATCGTTGTCAGTGTTTTGAAGGTTTGGAACAGTGTTCTAGCTGATATGAGGTTAATTGTCGGTGTTGGATTTGATTATGGGCACTGTGGTGGCCAGAGCTATTGTTATGGGCATATGTGTGATGTGTTACGTTATGTAGTTGTACCTTGTGGGTGTAGGCATGGGTTGTTGCAGCTGGAGGAGGCTGATACCTTATGTTGATGCGGGAATCAGGTCCTTGGGAAATGATCGGATGGTGAAAAATTTGGTTTAAGGTTTATCAGTATAGGTGGAAGGAATAATTTTCAGTTGAGATGGTTTTGTCGGGCTTAGGTGGATTCGGGTGACGTTGGATCACCCGTGATGTATGGTGAGTATATTCAGTGATATGATGACTTCGGAATGGTGCTTGGCATGTTCGAGCACGAACATTTATTTATGTGGGGGAGAATGTAATGACCCGACCGATTATTTTGAGGATTTGCGTCTCGTTCGGTGATTTAAGGTCTTGAGTAGCTTGGTATTATGTATTATGACTTGTGCATGTGTCCGGGTTTGGTTTTCGGATGATTCGGGATTGATTTGGAAGGATGATTCTTGTATTAGAAGCTTAAGCAGTAAGAGTTGACCATAGTTTCACTTTTTTGTAGATGACTCTGGAATGGTATTTTGATTAGCTTTGAATGGTGATTTTGGTCTTAGGCGCGTGTCTGTATTTGGATTTGGATGTCCGTAGGTTAATTTGATGCATTTTGGAAAAAGTTGGAAAGTTGAAAGTTTGGAAGGTTTAGAGGTTTGACCGGCAATTGACTTTATAGATATCAGGTTCAGATTGCAATTATGGGACTTGCAATAGCTCCGTTATGTCATTTGGGACTTGCATGCAAAATTTGACGTCATTCCGGGTTGATTAGATATGATTCGGCATGGGTTGTATAAGTTGAAAATTCATAGTTCATTAAGCTTGAATTGAGGTGCGATTCGTGGTTTTGATGTTATGTTTCAGGATTTGAGGCCTCGAGTAGGTTCGTATTATGTTTTGGGACTTGTTGGTATGATTTGATGGGGTCCCTAAGGGCTTGGGTATATTTTGGATCATTGGGGGAGAGACTAGTAAAGTTAAGAAATTTGGACTCTGACCATGGTCAATATCGGGTCAAGACGACCTCTTTTCATTATTTTGAGTGCGCGAGAAGGTTCATAGCATGTATTATGATTGAAATTCATATATGGTTTGTGTCCGAGAGGTTGCGTATGAGTTTCAGGGTGGTTTCGGATCATTTCGGTGAAGCTTGGGATTCCTGGTGTTAGTACTTCGCAATTGTGAACTTTTTGTTGCAATTGCGAACTACTGCATTTGCAAACTTTTGGTTGCAATTGCGAACATATGGTCATAATTGCGAACATCTGCAATTGTGAACTTTTGGTCGCAAATGCGAACATCCGCAATTGCGAACTTGTGGTCGCAAATGCGACATCTCTTGCTGGGTTAAGAGTTGCAATTTTGGTATTTTAGCTTATTCTTTCATATTTTGAGCCCTAGACTCGGTAGGAGGCGCTTTTGGAGAGGGGAGTTTCATCTACAATCATTGGGTAAGTGACTTTGATCAATTTCCTACTATGTTACATGATTATAAATGAGATTTAACATCAAAATTATGAGAATCAAAGGGGAATTTCGAGCAACTTTGTCTATGTCTTGAAAAAAGAAAATTAAGGATTTAAGAGTTGAATTGGACTCAGATTTTGAAACAAAACACATATACGGACTCGTGGGGTTATGGGTAGTCGGAATCTACCCATGGACCCGAGTATTGATCGGGCGAGCCCGGGGTTGACGTTTGAGAAACTTTGTGAAGACCATAGCTTTATTTATTGAAATTGATATCTCTTGCATTATTTGATGTTATTAAGTCAATTTTGGTTAGATTGGATTTGAGTGGAGGTGAATTGTGAAGAAAAAGCTATTTTAGAGTATTGATTGAGGGCTTTTGAGGTAAGTATCTTGTCAGACTTTATGTGGGGGAATTACCCATTAGGATTTGAGTCGTTTGTGCTAATTGTATTATATGAAAGCTGTGTACGTGAGATGACGAGTACGTACTCAGGCTTATATGTGGATAATTGATCGGTTTAGACTCTTAGGCTTCTTTCATGTAGTTATTTGGAATTGTTAGCACATGTTATATCTTTTATTCGTCATGTCTAATATTTCATGATTTATTTAAAGTTGTCGTTACATGTCACATTCCTTACTTGTCGAGTTTGCTCTTATATGCTGTATTTGAAGTTATTATCACTTTTATCATTATGTGATTTATTATATTGTGGAGTTACTCTTAGTTGTAATTGTTGTTACATGATATCCTTTTGTTGCCGGGTTATTCTCATGCATTTAAACGTAGTACTAGTCTGTTCCATCTCTTTCGTTGTTAGCCTATTAATACACTAAAATTTGAAGTTTTCCATTTCATAGAAATACTTTCACTATTGAGTTTATCCTTAAACAATTAATTAGAATTGAGGTTATCGGAAGTCATTAATCTATTTTAATTGAAGTTGTGTTTAAAATGGGTGTTGTTCCTTGTTGAGTTACGTTTTCGTTCATTTTGTTGTTATTGAGATTCTATATATGTTGTGTTGAGCCGTGTGTTATTTGTTGTAAAAAATATTGATATCGTTGGATCTTTGGAAAGGTTGTGACATATAGGCACTTGTTATACGAGTTAATATGTTGTGTTGTTATGATGATAGCATATGTGAATTATTGTGTGGTTTGGTTGTTGTTATTTGAAGTATAAGGGAGGCATTTTACCGTTGTTATGCGGGGCATAAGGGTGGCATCCCACTATTGTTGAATGTATGGAGTGATATGGGTGGCTATTGTATTATTGTCCGGGCAGAACGATAAGGGGGGATATTATACGGAGTGATACGGGTAGATATTAGAGAGATAAGAATGGCTAATGATAATGTCATGGTGGAGTGATATAGGTGGCTATCAGAGAGATAAGGGTGGCAATGTCAGGGGTGATATGTGATGGCTTGGGGATATTGTGTTGTTGATTTTAATGTGATGGTGTGCTTTTCCTTTTGTATGTCATACAATTTGCGTGACTTGTTTTGTTGCTTCAATGAGCTACTCGATGTCTTTGATATTACTTGTTGACTTGGGCTGCAGTAGTACACTTGCACAAGCATACACCGTAGCATGCCACTTACACTAGCTCAGGAGTATGAAACTTGACCTTTATTGATCGTGCCCATGTGTTCTTGAATTATCCGTTTTCATGTTGCTATTGATCCTGTGGCCAGGCCGGGTGGATTACGATTGTGAGAATATGACCATGCCGGGCGGATTACAATTGTGAGGCTGTGACAATGCCGGGCGAATTGTGATAGTGAGCATGTGACCATGTCGGGTGGATTGTGATTGTGAGCCTGTGACCATGCTAGGTGGATTGTGATTTTGAGCTTGTGCCAACACTGGGCGGATTGGGAATGTGAGCATGTGATCATGCCGGGAGGTTTGAGATATTGGCACGTGAGTTGTCCGTGCAGTTGTGATTCGAGATGTGGGCACGAGGTGTTGTGAGTATATGATGGTGGGTTGAGATCTGTGGCTTGTCACTAAGAGATGAAGTATTACAGAGTGATTTCATTGTGAACCTTGTGTTTGAATGGCTTGATTTATTAGTTGTCATTGTGTTCCTTATTTGGTTTCAACGGTAGCTTCATAGTGTTCCTATTGCATTACTGTTGATATCACATGCTGATTCTTGTTGCCATTTACTGATTCCTGCTTTCCATTATTAGCTTATACATATATACTGCACATGTTATTTTGTCTAGTGAGTGTCTTAACTTGTACCTCATCACTACTCCACCGAGGTTAGTCTTGATACTTACTGGATACTGATCATGGTGTACTTATACTACACATGCACATTTTTGTGCAGAGCCAGGTATTGGAGATATCGTACTCGGGGGAAGTTAGTTTGTTGATCGTAAGGATTCAAGGTAGAGTTTCTTATATGTCGTAGTCCCATGGAATCCTTTCCTTATATTGTACTGTCAGATTATTACTTGAACAATATTGTATTTTGATTTTTGAGATCTTTCCATGTACTTAACTAGAGTTCGTGACTCTGTATTACCAGTCTTGGGAGGTAGTTATGATTATTGTCGTGTATGCTCATTTCGCTCTTGTATCAGTATTCAAATTAAACTCTGTTTAAAATTAACATTGTTAGTAATTGGTTTAATTGGTATAGTAATCGGCTTACCTAGTCTTAGAGTCTAGGTGCCATCACAATATCCTACGGAGGGAGTTTGGGGTCGTGACAAAGATGAAACATATGAATAATATTGGTTGTACTTTTCTCCTAAAAAGTCTTTTGCTTGTCATGTATGTCCTTTAGTAAGACAAACAAGATTGTCTTTTCCTGACAGTTCTATATAAACTACTAAACCATTTCAATTGATTCATATGGACACCTAGGGTCCATATGCTACACCTACTTATGGTGGATCTGTGTATTTAATAACCATTGTTGATGACTACACTAGAGCTACTTGGACTCATCTAATGGGTGCCAAGAGCAATATTTTTGACCTTCTCAAAGGATTCATTGCCATGGTTGAGACACAATTCCAATCTATAGTTCAAACAGTTAGGAGTGATAATGCCCTAGAATTGGGGTCCAGTCTTGCTGGTTCTACCTATTTTTCTAGTAAATGGATTATTCATCAAACTTCTTGTCCATACACTCCACAGCAAAATGAAGTGGTGGAGAGAAAGCATAGACATCTTCTTGAAACAACTAGGGCTCTTCTTTTTTAATCTCATCTCCCTATCTAGTTCTCGGGAGATTGAATTCTTACTGCCACATATTTAGTCAATAGGTTTCCTTCTGCTTTACTTCTTGGGAAAAGCCCTTATGAACTGTTGTTTGGGGTTGTACTTACATACTCTCACCTTAGAGCCTTTAGGTGCCTGTGTTACTCTACTAAGACTAAGCCTCATAAGATCAAATTTTTCTCCATGTCTATTCCTTGTGTTTTTATAGGGTTTCCTTTTTCTAAGAAAGGGTATAAACTATATAATCTATCCAGTAAGACAGTTTTCATTTCTAGGGATCTCATTTTCAAGGAACACATCTTTCCCTTCCTTAATTCGTATGGTGGTTTACCCCCCC
>AWOL01S0053191.1:42367-65131 GCA_000715115.1 Nicotiana otophora
CTCTTCTCCTTCCTTTTCTGATCCTCCTTTATCTCCTTCCACTTCTTCCTCTTCTATCTTTGATCTTCCCTTGAGAAGATCTTTTAGGCCTCATAATCCCTCTGTTTATCTTAAAGACTTTGTCTGGCACTCTTTTTCTCTAATATCTGCCCCCAGTCATGCTGCTCCTTCTATTACTCAACTACATATTCCTAAGCCTCACTCTTACTCCCAGGCATTAACTATCCCTAAGTGGCAGGGTGCTATGAGGAAGAAACTTGAGGCTTTGGAGGCAAACAAAACTTGGGATATTGTTGAGGTGCCCCCTAAAAAAAATCCATTAGCTGCAAATGGGTTTACAAGGTTAAGTATAAAGCTAATGGGAATATAGAGAGGTATAAGGCTAGGCTAGTTGTTAGGAGTGGTACTCAAGTGGATGGTGTTGACTTCCTTAATAATTTCTCTCATATTGTCAAAATGTCCATTGTTACAACCTGAGTTATTGTGGTTGTCAAGAAGAGTTGGCCTATGTTCCAACTTGATGTCAACAATGCATTCTTGCATGGTGATCTTGATGAGGAAGTTTTTATGAAACTCCCTCCTGGTTTTTCTGTTGGCTCTTCTTCTTCTTCTTCTTCTGATCCTCTAGTGTGCAAGCTTCATAAGTCTTTATATGGGTTGAGACAGGCTTCCAGACAGTGGTATGCAAAGTTGTCTCAAGCTTTACATTCTAGGGTTATGTGCATTCTCTCAGTGATTATTCTTTGTTCACTGAAGGTTTTGGCAACTCCCTCGTTATCGTAGTGGTGTATATTAATGATATTATTTTGACGGGGGCTGATATTTCTGAAATTTCCTCCCTTAAGGCCTTTTTGGATCTTCACTTTAAAATTAAGGATATTGGGTCTCTTAACTACTTTCTTGGGATTGAAGATCTACATACTAGTTCTGGGGTTCTTCTACATCAAAAGAAGTTTATTAATGATCTTTTAGCTGCTTTTAACTCTTTTTATTGTTCTCCTGTCACTTGTCATGTTGAGTTGAATGTGAAATTGAAGGCTAAGGATGGGGGATCTTCTCCCTAATCGTGAGGAATACAGAAGTCTTATAGGTAAGCTTAATTTCCTTACTAACACCAGTCCTGACCTTAGTTTTGTTGTGCAACATCTCAGCCAATTCATGAAGCAGCCCTGTCTACCTCACATGAAGGTAGCCTTGCACCTCTTGAGGTATTTCAAAGGCACTTCTAACTTTGGCATCTTCCTTTCGAACTCTCCTGATCTCTCCTTGCAAACATATTGTGATAGTGATTAGGGTTTTTGCCCTGACAGTAGGAGATCTGTTTCTGGCTTTTGCATATTTCTTGGTGGCAGTCTAATTGGGTGGAAGTCTAAGAAGCATGCAGTGGTCTCCTTATCTTCAGCTGAGGCTGAGTATAGGTCTATGAGCAAGATTGTGGCTGAAATTACTTGTGTCTGCATGTTGTTGTTTGACCTTGGAGTTGTATATGTTCCTATTTTCTGTGATAGTCTATCGGCCATTCACATTGCACCCAATCTAGTCTTCCATGAGCGGACCAAACATATTGAGTTGGACTGTCACTTTGTGCATAACAGGATTGCTGAGGGTCTCATCAGCTTATCTCACGCATCCAGTGCTTCTCAACTCGCTGATGCCCTCACTAAACCCCTGTGTGGGCCCTCTCGTCATCTTCATATTCGCAAGTTGGGGGTTCTCTCACCCTCCAACTTGAGGGGGGGTGTTGGGAGTCTAGATTTGGGCTGAAGAAAATGCGGGCTAAGGCCCATGTATATTTATGTACATTAGTTTGGGCCCATTTACTTGTAACACTGTTAGCCTGGTAGCCCACTTTAGTCTATTTTCTTTTACTCAGTATTGGGCCATGTATTATAGACAAGGACCCGATTGTAATAGACAGATGATTCATTTTGGCTTTCTTTATCAGAAAATATTTTGAACTTTCTCTCACTTCTACCTAACCCTAAGTTCTTCTTCGTCGAATCTATGCAGATATTGGTTGTTAACAGAATCAATGTTCCTATGTACAGCTCGTGTATAAATACAGAATGAAATCTATTTCTAATTAACTACGACACAGGTTCCTACACTGTTATGTTCTAACCAACTATTGGATACACGCAAAAATAAACAAAGTATTTAGAAATCTACAACTATTCTTCTGGTGTCTTTTAGTAGGCCCAAGAAAGACTCTGAGCCCAAAGTGTTGAGTCCAAATGAAACCGACCCAGTTGGAACAAACACAACTTGAGCCCAATGTATTGTGAAACCCCGGTTGTAACCCAATTCCTTGTGACCGTCTGATCAATCCACGTGTCACCATCTCTTTTATTCAGATCAAGCATATGTCTTGCAGTCTCCATTTGCTCTTCCGTATATAAACCCTATCCTTGTACTTGATCAGTTCAGTTTAAAAAGATGCCCACCCAGAAACTTAATCCATTTGCTCATAATATAAGATATATGAACAATGATTTCTATTCTGTTTTGAATTTTAAATGATGAAGCCACCTGAAACGGCTGCGGAGTGCATGATATTAATTGAAAATTTAAGCTTTTTATGTCATCCAACTTTTTTAAGCATGGAAATGGAATATTTAAGCTGTAGATGAGCTAGTATATTAATCAAGTCAATCTCCTGTAAGCTGTTCAAAATAGGCGATAGGAATTACAAATGAAGGAGGAGACTTAGATTCCCCGCCGTTTTAAGGGATTTAATTTGGTAATAAAATTTCACATAAAAGTAGTGTTGACATTGTGGTTATTATCGTATTCACTCTAGTTAGAAATTGAATTTCTGGATTTATTCTCTTCCGCTGAGATCTTAATTTTTTTCCTATATCAATTTCGCCTTTTTTACTTATATTTGTTTTTTGGTTTGACAATTTGTAAATGTTTGTATTCTTTTAACTTTTCTAAATGAACTAAGTTCTTACCCCTTGTCTCAATAACAACAACACCGTACTTATATAGTGTGTGCGTAAATCTTACTCTTACCTTGTACAGGTAAAAAATGCTATTTTCGATAGATTCTCGTAGCATAAACACAGCAATTTAGAACAAGAGATGCAGCAAATATAAACTCTCATTGACCATAAGGCCAAGCAACAGAAAATATATGTATATGATGAAGATGTATATAGTAGAATGTATGAAGATGTGTATGTAACTTTTCTATTTCTATCCACTATTATGAAATGACACGAAGCGGATAAGGACCCTCTCAATAAGATACTATGGAAATATACGGAAAGATGTAACACCTATGAGAACAATAATGATAGTAGTAAAAAGAATCAACAGTGGTCACGACTACCGCCGCCCGTAAAAGTCAAAAACTAAAAAAAGAATGAACAAAAAACAGTGAAAAATAAAACCATAAATAAACTCCTAACTGTTCAACCTCCGGCGAAATAAAAAACAAAACATCTCACAGATCACAGATGATTCAAAGCATCAACGAAGCAGCAAAGATAGCTACAACAGCAGATCCGGCGACAGCGACTCTGTTCAAGGAGGCAGAGTTAGGAGATGAGGTAGGAGAACCGCCGGGAGCAGCGCCGATCGACGGAGGAGAAGCGCCAGAAGGAGATGATGCCGGAGTATCGACAGTTGGGGGAGCTGGTGGAGATGCTAATGGAGATTCAGATGGAGAAAATGCAGTAGTAGGAGCATTTGCAGGAGCAGAGACAGGTGTTGATGTTGTAGAAGGAGGAGTCGCCGCCGGAGGTGATGATACTGGTGGCGGAGAACTCTTCGGAGAAGCTGCCGGAGATGATCCCGGTGCCTGAGCAAAAGCAGATCCAGCCACTAAGGCCAACATTAAAGCAATGATCATCTTTGAGTACGCCATTCTAGCCTTTAGAATAAGGAGCTTTTTGGAAGAAGAAAAGCGGAACAAGCACAAACAGGTATAGGAAGAGAAAATATGAAAGTGTTGAGTTCGGTTTGGAGGAATAGACAAGGAAAAGCAGTGTATATATAGGAGGAAAATATGAGGAAATTTTAAAATTTTATGTTAGTAAGTCGGCTTAGTCAAGTACCTTCCACTTCCAACCAAAAGGTTGTGAGTTCGAGTCACCCCAAGAGCAAGGTGGGGAGTTCTTGGAAGGAAGGATGTCGAGGGTCATTTGGAAACAGTCTCTCTACCCCAGGGTAGGGGTAAGGTCTGCGTACACACTACCCTCCCCAGACCCTACTAGTGGGATTATACTGGGTTGTTGTTGTAGTCGGTTTAGAAAAGTTGAATTAAATAGTGGACTAATAATTTGTTGACAACTCAACAACCGAAGAAGGGCGGGACGGTGATTGAGTCCACCTGGTTACATTTTTCTTTCCGCGTAAGAGATAAATTTCTAGAAAATTTTTGTTTTGACTGTTTCTTTGTGCATTTTTAATTTGAAATAATTCGTCATAAAAATTACAAAAAAAAACTTCTTTGAAAAACTTTTCCGAAAACAAGCTAAGGACTGATTTGTGTTTTCCGAGGATTTTAATGACTGTTTTCTCTTTATATATAAAATTATTATTAGCAAATTATGGTTACCGTTATAATTGGCACGTTCTGGTCTAGCTAGCTGGATTATAAAATTCGTGTCTGTTTTGGCCACCTAAGAAGCAGGGGATACTGGGTGTTAAGAGGCTGGAAAGTACTCATTTGCATCTAACGTTTATTTTAAATTAGTATATAAATTTATAATAATTAGCAAAAAAAAGAGATGAAAATATACTTTACTTAACCACGCATAAGCAATTAAAATTTATATACAAATACATATCATGCACTTATTAATTTAATATTTTATGTATATAATTACCGAGTAAAATCTATTTTTTGCTTAGGGACATAGAAGGCAAGATTGTCGAGAAAGAGTACTCTTTCTCTCACAAATGATGACCTCCAACGGGAAACTACAGAACATGGATTCATGTGCTGTATAAATTCTTGTTGTTTATTGAATTTAATTATTGGGGTAACCTTTTCTAAAATGTAATTTAAGTTCTTGAATTAGAAGAAGGGGAGAGAGCTGGTGAGGCTCTTGAGAATTCTTGTGCTTGTGGGGTTATTAGAGCTTTGTGTAATTATGGCCAATATTTTGGCTAATGGAGTCCATTTCACATAAGCATAAGTATCTTTGCAAAGTGTAGACTTTGTTGGTAATATTCTTTGGGACCCAAAAATATTGCATTGTGTGTTGGATATCATTTGCACAAGTTGTATCTCTTCTTTTACACCTAAGAGGCAAAGATTTTTTTGCTTATAAAAGGGAAGGTCATTAGTTCATTTTAGACACACCAACAAAACTTGTCTTCAATTCTTGTTTCTTTCTTTCTTCCTTTATTAAGAGTGTTTTGTATGAGAGTTAGTGTTGCGAAGCACTTGTGTGAACCCTTTCTTTGGAATGATCTTTTGAGGTTATTCTCTTAGGGTATTTGGGATTAATTAGAGTGTTTACTCTAATTTTATACTCTCTTTTATACTCTTATTGTTATAGTAAATTGCTCCTCTCCACTTGTGGACGTAGGTATCGAACCACGTTAAATTTGTGTCTTTTTTATCTACTTTAATTGTCGTTGTTATCAACTTCTATTGTCTTTGTTATTTCTATTATACCGTTGTTTGGCTATATTCCGCACTACCCGAGTTCCCGATCCTAAAACTTTGCTTTTCCAAATTAGATATACATGTAATTTGTAAAACTTTTCAACCGTTGAACTCTATTAAAGAGCAAAAATAGATTGTAATCTTGATTGCCAGCCTTTTGAAAAATATCTATTTTGTTATACAAGGAATATTTCTTTTAATTTTTTGAATAATTGAAAATGTTGCAATTAAATAAGGATAAAGGAGATTAGGAACTCAATCAGGTGCGTAACTACCTTTAGTGAAAGAGTTCAATTGAATACTCTACCATGGAAAAATTACTCTGTGCAAAAAGGTTGAAAACAAATTTTATATATATATATGATTGAATCTTTTACCTAGGTTCAAATCTCAGGTGTGCTTTTCGCTTCTTTTTTTAAACCCCTTAATTCAAATTTCTGGTTCCACTACTAAACTTAATATTTAATTTACTAACTATCCTAATGTAGTGAACAGGGGGGAATGGCTTGGAAGCAATAGAGATGTGTCTTTGTGAATTGCCATTTGCCAGTGTGATTGAAGATTGCAATACAAGATTCAGATCTTTAATGGTAAGGAAACTCGAAAAAAATCAATAGCAAAATTCCTCAACCACCTTGCAAGGGTTGGGTTCTCACATGGAAAATTTAGGATTGATTCCCCCTACCAATAATCTCATTAAAAGATCTCTACGTACCGAATTTACCCAGTGTAATTTACATCTTCAAAATGATTTGCGAGCTATTACACAGTGAATAAATTATCAGTGATTATTCTAAGGATAACCACATTGAGTTTCCCCGGAAATTTTCCAAAAGAAAAAAGAATTGCTCAACCTGCATACCTTTTTTTTTAAAAACAAAAAAATAAAAAAATGAAGCAGGTTGAACAATTCTTCTTTCTTTTTGAAAATTGCTCAACCTGCATGCATACTTCAATTGCACTCCTTACCTACCTGGCCAAAGAAAAATATTGGTCCACCTGAATTTCCTTTTTTATTTCTTTATTTTTTGCTTTGTTTTGCCACGTTTGTTTTTCCTACTTTTATCTATTATTTTAAGTGAAGTAAGTGAATTACGGGCTCTTATAGTTACTTGGTTATCGAAATGTAACTTTTGCATGAATCATATATTTCTATTAAAAAATTTATTAAATATTTAATTGTAAACCCAAATATAATTATATATTTGAGATTACCACAGGAACGATACACTTTAAATCGATCGGGATCCACCTTTGGGCTCGTATATCATAATGTACGTAGGAATTGAGAAGCACCATAAATTTGAAAATTCTCAACTAATTTACAAAACGAAAAATAAACAAATATCGACTATATCCACAGCGGTCACGACTACCCGCGCCCGTAAAAGTCCAAAAGAAAAAAAAAAACAGTGAAAATAAGCTATAAATAAATCCTAATTCATCAACTCCGGCGAATGAAAACACAAAATATCTCACAAATCAGAGATTTAAAGAATCAAAGAAGCAGCAAAGACAGCTACAACAGCAGATGCTGCAACGGCGACTCCGTTCGAGGAAGCAGAGTTAGGAGAGGAAGTAGGAGAACCACCGGGAGCGGCGGCGATAGATGGAGGAGAAGTGCCAGAAGGAGATGATGCCGGAGTATCTACAGTTGGTGGAGATTCAGATGGAGAAGATGCAGTAGTAGGAGCGGAGACAGGTGTTGATGTAGAAGGAGGAGGAGTCGCCGCCTGCGGTGGAGAACTCTTCGGAGAAGCTGCTGGAGATGCTCCTGGTGCTTGAGAGAAAGCAGATCCAGCTACTAATGCGAACATTAAAGCAATGATCACTTTTGAGTATGCCATTCTAACCTTTAGGACGAGAAAACTTTGAAGAAACAAGAAAAGTGGAATATATATGCACAAAAGGAAGAGAAAATATGAGTGTTGTTGAGTACCGTTTGGAAGAAAGGATAGGAAAAGAGTGTATATATAGGAGGGAAATTTCTAATTTTATTACTTAGTTGGTTTGAGAAATTTGATTTAAAATAAGCTACGTAATTAGTGGACAACTCAACGACAGAAGAAAGGGGGGGGGGGGGGGGATGCGACTGAGTCCCAGCTTGTTAACATTTTTCTTTCCGTGTGAAGAGCTAAATTTCTGTACAACAATTTTGTTTGAATTTTTCTTTTCTTTTTTTTTAATTTGAGGGAATTTCTATAAAGAATTCGAAGAAGCTTTTTTCAAAATATTTTGCGAAAAAATTATCAAAAACAAGCTATGAAATGACTGTAATTGGATCATTATATTATTACTAGCAATTTAGCAAACATTATGGTTACCGTTATGATTGGCACGCTCTAGTCTCGTTAGCGGGGATTATAGAATTCGTTTCTGTGTTTGCCACCTAAAAAGCAGGGAATGCTAGTTTGAGGGGTTGGAAAATATCTTTTCGCATTAGCATTTACATTAAATTATATCCAACCTTTTCTGATAATTCTCTAATCTTATCTACTTATCATGATTAAATAATAAAATGAGGTAAAATTGTCTATCACTTTATCGTACAATTTAGTGAAAAAATGTATGTGAAAACACATATAGCGTATTTAATGTGGTGTATTGTTCTTTAAGAATATTATTTTTTTATATTTAAATACTTATAATTTAACTTTAAACTTTTTTATTTACCATAATGATATAATTTATAACCTCAAAAGTTATCTACGATTTGTTTTAGAATGGAAATTTCAGAACTCTTAATTATTTTTTATACTCAATGCCCAATCAATAACATGACGTAAAATAGAACATGAAAAAAAAATTAGAAGGGATGAGTACTATATAGAGAGATGAGCTTCCAGGCATAGAGCTAACACGGAACATACGGGCTCGGCACAACCTAGAAATTTGATTTGAACGCTATATATTTGTTTAGAAATTTATTGAACATGCATATATAATAAACTTCAGAATCTATAAATTTCAAATCCTGAATTCGCATATAGGGAGCTTCGCGAGCTCCTGGTCATGCTGCTCGCAAGTGGCGAATTTTGCAATTTTCAAATATCAGTTAGTATGGGTTTTTACCTTCCTATACTATATATGAAACTTTATTATTCTTCCTAATCAAGTTTTAACTTAATTACATGCGTATATATAATTTACCAATTATATATAAATTAATATCAATGAGTATCCCTTTATATTAGGAATTGAATAGAGAATCTCCATCCCTACTCTCTCTCTCTCTCTCTCTCTCTCTCTGTGTCTCTCTTTCTCTCTGTCTCTTTCCTTCTCTGTTCTTTCTCTAGTTTTCTTCCTTCGTTTTTCTCTCCTTTTTATCCTTTTTTTTCAAAAAATTCATCAATGGAGTTTTAACTTAGCAATTCTCTTCCATTTTGCACAATTGGTGTTTAAATTGAGATTGTCAATCAATAAACTTTGAAGGTATTTGATTCTCCACCACTGACAACCATTAAAAACTCCAAAGCTTTGAATTCGAATTTGGGTTTTCAAAAACTATTGTTTGTTTGGATTGGGTGTTGTTGTAAACAATTAAAAATATTCTTTGGAGTTTATATCTCAATTTTAAGGGTGTTTGGTGAAGATTAGACTTGATTTTGGCTGAATTTCAAATTGAAACTCGAAAAAGAAGAAGAAGAAGAAGAAGAAGAAGACATGAAAGGTATGTACAAGTATTGGTCCTGCATATCTACTATCTATCTATATACTTCTTCCAGCCATCTCCAATCCTTGTCCCTTTTCCCGTTTGTTGAGTATCTCCAACACTCGAACTCTGCATTCTTCTTTGATTTGGTCACATACTCTATGTGGTCAAGGAACTAAACTCTGCCACAGGGCTTTATTCCTCCCCTTCCAGATGTGATAATTCATTGCTGCCAATACTACACATGAGAACTCCCTGCTCAATTTGCCTCCTATTTTCCTGAATACTCTTTTCCATAGGTGTTGTCTTTCAAAATTTGTGATCCTTATCTTTAGCCACTAAAGTACTTCAGTGGTGCATAACTTGGAGAAGTGACACTCATAGAATAAGTGTTTAATAGATTTTGGTGCATTTTCACATAGTACACATAGGCCATCTGAGCTAATTCCTCTGAGAACTAGCCTATCCTTTGTGAGCAGCTTCTTCTGCATAGTCAACCAGCAAATGAAGTTGTGTTTTGGAATGTTTTGCTTGTTTCAGACCCGTCTTCCCCATTGGCATGTGTCCAGGTTCCCCTTCAACCAGGAGTAGCCTTTTTGGATTGTATATTTCCTTGCTTGTAATTGCCATCCTTCATGAACATAACTGCCTGCAAGTTTGTCTCTTATGTGGCATATTTTCTTCCAATACCAACTGTTGTCTTATGGTACATTGTATTGCCACCAATTTATATTTTTTAGGTAGATGTGGTTGATCCATATGACCTATAAAAAGTCAGCATTTTGAGTTATGTCTCATACATACTTCCCTGTGGATGCCTCATTCCATACCACACAATCCTTTATCTCAATCCCTCCCTCTTATTTTGGTCGACAAACGAGGTCCCAGGCTACTAGTGGTACCCTAGTTGTTTCCACCTTACTATCCCAGAGATAATTGCGATAAATTGCTATAATACTTTTGAGATCTGCTTTGGGGAGTACAAAAATCGATGCCCAATATGTGTGTATATGCATTAGCACTGCATTGATCATTTGCACTCTCCCAACATAGGATAAGTTCTTTGAACCCCAACTCCTTATTCTGGTAGTTAGTTTGTCCAGTAGCACTTGACAGTCCATTTTTGATAGTTTCTTAGACGATATTGGAACACCTAAGTACTTGAAGGGGAGTCTGCCTCTACTGTATCTTGTTACTTCACACGAATCCTCTATCTCTTGTATCTCCATATTCACAGCAAATATGTTAGACTTGCCTGCATTGGTTGTTAGCCCTGAAGAGCTAGAGAATATCTAAAGGCCTCTCAGCATCAGCATCACATAGTGAAACTCTCCTTTGAAAAAAAGGAGCACATCATCTGCAAAACATAGATGATTGAGCTGCAAACTTCTACATTTGGAATGATAACCAAAGCTCTCTTGTTGTGCCTCTAGCTTCATTATTCTAGTTAAATATTCCATACATATTACAAACAGTAAAGGAGATATGGGGTCCCCTTGTCTCAGGCCTCTCTTCCCTTTTATGTTCCCATATAACCCTCCATTTATGGCCATATTATTACGAGGAGTTGATATGCATTTGATAACCCACCTTATGAACTTTATAGGGAAATTGAGTGCATGTAACATTTCTTCCACAAAGTGTCATTCTATAGAGTCATAGTCCTTCTTAAGGTCTATTTTAATCAAGCAGCTCTTGGTTGCTGCTTTCCTATTATATAACCCGACTAGGTCTTGGCAAATCAATATGTTCTGCATGATTGTTCTTCTAGTTACAAAGGCACTCTGATTTTCAGAAATACTGTTTGGTAGGATAGTTTTAAGCCTATTGCAAAGCATTTTGGATATGATCTTATACACTATGTTGTAGCAAGCAATGGGTCTATAGCCCCCAACTACTTCTGCATAGCTGCTCTTAGGAATTACTATGATTACTGTGTTGTTGATTACCTTTAGCATCTTCCCTGATATAAAAAACTATAGTACTCCCTCCTTAAGGTCCTTATTGATTATGTTCCAACTATCTTTAAAGAATTTATTACTATATCCATCGAGACCTAGAGATTTTTCTCCATCAATTTTTCATAATGCTTGTTTGACCTCCTTCTCAGTGAATTCTTCAATTAACATGTTCCTCTGTCACTATTGGGCCTTTTCTCACCAGATTGTTGCATACATGTGTTCTATCTTCTTTAGTGGACCCTAACAACTCTGTATAAAAGTCCACAATACCCTTGTTATCCCCTTCCATATTGGTAACCATGCTTCCATTAGAGTCCTTTATTGAGAAGATTTTGTTGGCATTCCTTCTAGCCTTCATATAACTATGAAAGTATCTGTTGTTAATTCTGATCCCCTTGTTTCAGCCACTATACTTTGCTTTTTTGCCTTAAGAACTGGTCACTTGCTTTCTTTCATCTATTATACTTGTTTGCCAATTCCTGCTCCTTGTTAATGAGACTATTATTGATGGAATTTTGTTGAATATGCTTCTGACACTCCTCTTGCTCTTCCTTAGTTTGTTCTGCTTTCAATTCTATGTTGTTAAATTTAGTTCTGTTCAGCTGTTTGAGTACTTTCTTCAGCCTGTTTAGTTTTCCCACTAGCTGATACATATTGGTTCCTCAAATTTTAGTAATCCAACTATCCCCCATTTTTTCCTTGAATTCAGGATTCATACTCCACTTGTTAAAGTACTTGAATGGTCTAGTAATTCTATAATTTCCATTCTCCCAATTAATCATAGCTGGGCTATGGTCAAACATCCCTTAATCATATAGTGAACCATAGAAGGTGGCAACTGTGATAACTAGTCCATGTTTACAAATACTCTGTCTATTTTGCTAAGTACTTTATCTCCTCCACTTTCCTTGTTGTTCCAGGTATAAGAAGCACCAGTTGATTTCAGCTCTTGGAAGCAACTTGTATCATAGCATTGCCTAAAATCTCTTATTTCGGCCATTGTATTAAAATTATATTATGGTTGTATATAAATTATATTTAATTGGAATTTTAGAAAAGAAGAAGAAGAACACACCACATACAAAATATATACAAATCATATACAAAATACGTACAAAAGACATATTGTATAAAATTTGTATGAAAATTATATTTAATTAGTTGTATAATGTTGTAGTTGTATTAACTGGGTTAAAATAATGTATGAAAGTTATAGATAAGTTGTAAATAAGATGTATACTATGTAATTAATTGTTCTTCCCCATCGACATTTTTACTTTGTTCTAAACTCTATATATGAACATCATTAGTCTAAAGAGAAATACGAAATAAATTCATGAACTCAAACTGGATTCAAAACATAGCAAAGGTTATCTTGAATTAACAAATATTGAGTAGTCAAGGTATAGGTATTTTGACATTACTGGAAGGCCTCGTGCTTAAAGAGAAAGGAAGTAGTTAGGCAATTTGTAAAGCTTTTATGTGAATATTTGATGTAGTTCTCGTGCAAGACAAGTCAACAATTGACAGCACAAGAAAGCATTTTTGCTTGTGTAGGAATCAACGTGACTATGTAAAATAAAATCTTCAGAATATCAGTTTAATAATATCAGAAAAAGAAAATTCAATTTCAGTGCATGAGTTAGTTCTTCATTGTCGGACTCAGACCTAATTAGAATTATTAACGGCTTCATGATTTTTGCTTTGAAGAAGCTACGCTATATCCCATTAAATTTGTGTTTGTGACTTTTGAGAACCATTGGATCGTTTTAATTTATTTGTGATCACAACTGAATATTTTTGGATTATAAACTCGGATGACAAAATCTACTAATTTAAGGTCCTAATAATGAATTGTACATGGAGAGAGATGCAGAGAATAGAGAAAGAGAAGAGGAGAGAAAAAAAGAAGGAAAATGGTGTAATTGAATCCCCTAATATAAGGTACTAATAATGGATTGTATATATAAATTATAAACAATCCTTGTTTAGGGCAGTTAATATACAAAATTAGGACAATTTTGATAAATAAATTTCAAATATTGTATAAAAATTTCTATAAGTATCGTGGTTTCTTTTGTCTAGCTATTTCCACATATGAGTTACTCCAACTACTTTATTACTTCCAGCATCCTAATTTACGTAGTACAATTTTTCGTAAAAAATAATTATATTTTTGTATTTATATATATTTATCTTTAGACTTTTTATTTTATTCTTAATAAAATTATTTATATGTACACAAGTATTTACGATATGTTTAGACTACAAACCAAAAGTCTTTTTTTTTATATACTCTCCAATAGGTCAAACTCAACGCATAAAAGTCAAATTATAACACGTAAATTAGCTACAGAGGAAGTAATTTTTATGTGTGTTGAATGTCTTGTTCTTTTTGATTTTGCAGTAAACATGACTTTGCTTTATACCAAGTTTTAAAAGGAATTGTAATATTTTCGGAGTTTGTAAAACTTGTTTTTGAAATTATAGAAACGGAATGTTCCAATTAAATAAAATATGAATGCTCTTCAACAGAACAAATTATTAACTAGTTGATGAATACATCTCTCCATAAAATAAACAAAGAATCCAGTAATAATCAATAACAAATAGTAGTAGTAGTAGTAAGAAAGAATCAACAGCGGCCACGACTACCGCCGCCCATAAAAGTGGTCGGCTCCGGCAAAATAAAACAAAAAATATCTCACAGATCAGATAATTAAAGCATCAAAGTAGCAGCAAAAATAGCTACAACAGCAGATCCGGCGACGGCGACTCTGTTCAAGGAAGCAGAGTTGGGAGATGAGGTAGGAGAACCGCTGGGAGCCGCACCGATGGATGGAGGAGCAGCACCACCGGAAGGAGATGATGCCGGAGTATCGACAGTTGGTGGAGCTGGGGAGATGCCAATGGAGATTCAGATGGAGAAGAAGCAGTAGTAGGAGCATTTGCAGGAGCAGAGACAGGTGTTACTGCAGATGGAGGAGTCGCCACCGGAGGTGACGATGTTACCGGTGGTGGAGAACTCTTCGGAGAAGCTGCCGGAGATGCTCCTGGTGCCTGAGCAAATGCAGATCCAACCACCAAAGTAAACATCAGAGCAACGATTACCTTTGAGTATGCCATTCTAGCCTTTAGGAACAGGAGTTTTTTTTGAGAAAGAAATTAAAAGTGAAACTAGCACAAAACAAGGTTATAGGAAGAGGAAATATCAGTGCCAATTCCCTTTGGAAGAAATGACTTGAAAAGAGTGTATATATAGGAGAGAAATAAGGGGAAAATTAAATTTTAAATTTAGTAGTCGAATAAGGAACCTGGACTAATAGTTTGTTGACAACTCAAAGACAGAAGAGAAGAGGGGAGGTGACCGAGTCTCAGCTGGTTAAATTTTTCTTTCCGTGTGAACTGTGAAGTGCTAAATGTCACTTTGAAATGGTTCGTCTGAACGTTTTCTTTTTTCTTTTTTTAATATGAGATAATTTCTTATAAAGAATTCGACAAAAGTTTTTGGAAAAACTTTTCATTAAAAAATAATGGAAACACGCTAAGGAATGACTTTTTCTTTTCTTTCTGGCATATTAGGACTGTTGGATCATTAAATTACTAGCAAACATTATGTATGGTTACCGTTATAATTGGCACGTTCTAGTCTTGCTAGCGGAGATCATAAAATTGCTCCGTCTTGGCCACGTAAAAAAGCAGGGGTGCTGGGTTTGATGGTGTATGGGTCAAATTCCGGTTCTAATCGAAATAGTGCTAAGTGAAAGATTCAAGGATGTCACGCGTGACGGAGCCAGAATTTTTATTAAGAGATGTAAAAATATATAAAAGCAAATATATCAGAAAATTAAGCGGAGTCAACACATAATATATATATATATATATATATATAATTTTTTTACCTATCTACACAGTGTATTTTTCCCGCGAAGGGTATCCCTGTAAGGTGGCTCCGCCACTGCACGCATCGAAATGATCTAATTATCAGCGAAGGTCGTGGTCGAAGACTTAGCGGGACGTGGGAAAAGGAATCAGTGAAGTCGAAGTCGCAGAGTCGTCATCGAGGCCGTGGTTGGGCACCCTTAACAGAGTTATAACAGCTAGTTTCAAGATATAACATTAAAGAGAAAATTCTAATGGATATTCTTTGCACTTGTACTATTAGGGTTTCCTAGGAGCATGTTCCCTATAAATAAAAAAAGATACATTGATAGGAGGCATATGATATTCATTTGTAAAGAACACACTTTGACTTAAAGATTCGGCTCTCATTCAAACATCACCTTTTCACTAAGATCCTTGTCCATACGTTTTCACTAGATCCGAGAATAACTCAAATATTCAAGGGATTGTCTATCATTCATCATTGTTAGGAAGAACATTCATTTATTCCATCTTTTCTTGGGTGACTCATTCTCTTGATTTATTTAAATGTCACTTGTTGCTATTCTTTGTTATTAAATGCAACATTACTATTTCTGATTTATGGAATATTTACTATATATCACTGTTACTGATCGACCACATTTGTGCGATGTTTATTACTCCTTTAAGAACCTCATCTAAGGATATTATTATTAACTAAGATTAATCCATGTTTACATAAATTTAATTATTTGAACCAAGATCTATATTTTTGGTCAAACAATTTGATGCCCTTTGTGAATTCCACTAGGAACGCGGGCACAAAATAGAAGATTACATCTCCCTCAGACAGGAAGTCGTAAACATGTTACCGTAAGGGCACCTCAAAGAACTGTGAAGCGACAAAGGGAGAACTAACTTTGCCAGATGACGTGAACATCATGGCGTGCCAAAGCCGCCATCCCTAGCCTGAACCATCAACATGATCAATGGCGGCAATGACGATGCCTCTGTCAATGGCGTAAAGTTCACCACCACTCACAAACTCAAACAGTCGATCACCCTCGAACGACATAACGGTCTCGAAGAGAGTATCGTCTTCAACGAGTTAGACGCCGACGGTTTGACTTTCCCTTATAATGATGCCCTTGTTATTACTTTACACATTTTAGATACTGATGTCAAACGCATCATGGTGGACGATGAAAGCGGTGCATGCATTATCCATCCTCGATTCCTTACCCAAACGAGGCTCGAGGATAAAATAGTGTCGCGCTGCATTACGCTAACCGATTTTAATAATGCAGTTGAGCAAACGTCCGAGGAAATTACACTACCTATCCTGGCTGGCGACGTAACTCTTGAGATTACATTCCACATGATGGACCAGGATATCGCATACAATGCCATAGTAGGTCGACCATGGATACATCTCATGAGAGCCGTCCCCTCCAGCCTATACCAAGTGATCAATTTCCCAACACCATGGGGAATATTCAGCATACGCGGAGAGCAGAGCACATCCCAAGAATGCTACCGCATTGCCTTAGACAGCACAACCACCCAACAGAGAAAAGACAAAGAAAAAGAGGCATAGCAACCAACAAGGTCGAGGTCGGAGTAATATGAGACCGAGGACGTTATCAAGGATCCCCACACGGTCGAAACCACAGAATCGACCATAGAAGACCTCGACCCCGTTCAATTGGACCTCAACGATCATAGCAAGAAGGCCTATATCGGCTGCAAACTTTGGGAATTAGGTAAATTCCGCCAATCCTTAACAGCTAACGCAGACTTATTTACTTTCCACCATGCATATGTGCCAGGTATCCCAAAGGAAATTGCCATGCATAAATGAAACGTCGACCCATTCTACCCCCAGTGAGACAAGTTAGGCGTAAATTCAATCCTGCTATCAATGACGCAATCCGCGAGGAGGTGGAAAAGCTGTTATAAAACGGGTCAATCAGGGAATCAAAATACCCTAAATGGGTAGCCAACGTAGTGATGGTCAAAAAGATAAATGGGAAATGGCGGATGTGCGTGGATTTCACAGATTTGAACAAATCATGTCCGAAGGATTCATTCCCATTACCTCATATCCACAAACTCATCGATGCAACGGCCAAGCACGAGCTACTAAGTTTCTTGGACTCCTGCTCAGGCTATAATCAGATCCTCATGGAAGAAGAAGATCCGGAAAATACCACGTTCATCACTCACCAAGGAACGTATTGCTACAGGGACATGCCGTTTGGACTAAAAAACGCAGGGGCTACTTATCAAAGATTGGTAACAAAGATATTCAAAGACCATCTCGGCAAAACAATGGAGGTATATATAGACGACATGCTGGCCAAGTCCCAAAGGGGAGAATACCATATCGATCATTTGAAAGAAACTGTCGACATACTCAGATGGTATAAAATGAAGCTGAACCTGGAGAAATGTGCATTCTGGGTAGCCTTGGGAAAGTTCTTGGGTTTTTTGGTATCCCAGCGAGGGATCGAGGTCAACCCAGATCAAATCAAAGCCATTGATGGTATACCAGAACTCTTGACCACCAAAAAACAAGTCTAAAGGTTAACTAGTCGTATCGTCACCTTATCAAGGCTCATCTCGCAATCATTGGATAGGTGCAATATATTCTTTGGAATACTCAAGAAAGATAACAGCCTTGAATAGACTTCCGAGTGCGTCCAGGCTCTACAAGAACTGAAGGCATACCTATCATCACCACGCTTGATTTCGAAACCCGAACCTAGGAAGCAACTCCTCGTCTATCTAGCCGTATCTGAGGTAACAGTAATCACAGTCTTGATGCACGAAAATAAAGGTATATAATCCCCCATATATTACAGTAGCAAAACACACGTCGATGCCGAGACGAGGTACCCGCACCTCTAAAAATTGGCTCTGGCCTTGGTTGTAGCTTCACGAAAGCTTAGACCCTATTTCCAAGGTCACCCCATCTCGGTCGTCACAACCTTCCCCCTGCTGAGCATTTTGCATAAACCCGATCTATCGGGAAGGATGGCCAAATGGGCTATCGAGCTAAGTGAGCACAATAAAGTCAGTCCACGAACAACGATAAAGTCACAGGTGCTTGCTGACTTCTTCGCCGACTTCAGCGCAAAAATAATGCCTGAAGTCAAAATGGAAGCTTTCCAAACTTCCCTCCAAACACAAGACCTATTGGTCCTATACACTGACGGCACATCCAACGCATCAGGGTCCGGACTGGTAATCGTACTCGAGGTCCTAACAGGCGAAGTAATTTGCCAATCCATAAGGTGCCAGAATATGACTAAGAATGAGGCCGGGTATGAGGTCGTAATCGCAAGATTAAGGTTGGCACTCAAATACGGGGCGAAACGGTTTAAACTCCATTGTGACTCACAACTCTTAGTCAACCAAGTCACGGGGACTTTCCAAATCAAGGAATAAAGATTGCAAAAATACCAGACCAAAATCTGCAGGATATTTCCTCAATTCAACAAATGCCAACTCGATCAAATCCCACGAGCACAAAATGCCGAAGCAGATGGCCTCACCAAATTAGCTACAGCTACCAAAAGCATCATGACCGGAGATAAAAACGTAGTTCACCTCCTCAACTCATCATTGGACCAAGTCAAGGTAGGAACCATAAACTTAACTTGGGACTGGTGCAATCGTATTATCACATATTTGTAGGAAGACACACTCCTAGACAACAAAAATGAGGCCAAATAACTAGGATGCAGGCGGCCAGATACAACCTCCTCCAAAACGGCCTGTACAAGAGGACTTACGGTGGCTCTCTAGCGAAGTGCTTGGGCCCGAACCAAACCCAACGCGTCCTCGAAGAAATCCATGAAGGCCATTGCAAAGCTTACTCCGGCAGTCGAGCACTGGTCAAATGCCTTATACAAGCGGGATACTACTGGCCCACCATGAAAAATGATGCCGCAGATTTCGTGAGGAAACGCGAACAATGCCAAAAAGTACGCCCCAATGATTCACCAAGCGGGGGAGCACCTCTACTCGGTCACCTCCCCTTAGCCGTTCATCAAATTGGGAATGGACATCGTGGGCCCCCTCCCAGCGGGGCGAGGTAACGTGCGATTCCTTTTGGTTTTAACTGACTACTTCTCTAAATTGGTGGATGTCACGACACAAACTTCCACTAGTCGTGACGGCACCTAACCCAACCATTAGGTAAGCCAATTTCAAACTATCCAATTCCAATGAAATTAATTAAAAGAAAATATCTAAACCAATACATCTCCCTAAGAACTGGTAGTACAAATCATGAGCTTCTAAGAATAGAGTATACAAAGCAGAAATAAAATAAATACATAGTTTGTTTGAATAATACATAAACAGAGCTTTTATAAATCTAAGTCTACCCTGAACAAGAGGCAACTACAACCGGAACGCAGGTACATCTTCAAATCCCGCAACCATCAAGCACAGCAACAACATCAGCCAACATCTGCACGCAATGTGCAGAAATATAGTATTAGTACAACCGACCCCATGTACTAAGTAAGTAACAAACCTAGCCGTAGGTTGAAAGTAGTGACGAGCTTCTACCAAGGTCGGGTCCAAAACCATTAGTCCACAACAATCCATAACAACATAAAGCAAATAATACCAGAAGTAACTCAGGGATAAAATACTCAGCCAAGTAATGATTTCAAAAAAAATAGTAGTTCTTTCTTTCAAATACATCAGTGAAAACCCAAATCGTTTGCCAAAGTTGCCAATAATATGAATAGTTTGAAAACAATAAATTTCTCCAAAAGTCTTCTCAATAATAAATAATATGTTTTATTTTCCTTTCGGATAACTCGTGTAAAACAAATGCATCACTATGTCCATCTGTCAAAATGTATGAGAAATCATGAATGATGTGAAGTTGTACAGCATGAGGAAAAATACATATCTATGAATGTATGTCATGTGTGCATACCAATGCGATGTAACTCAGTGATAAAATCATAAACAGCACCTCGGAAAGAACATCACTCATATACAGCCCCTCGGGCAAACCTCACAGTCACTCGTGTCACTCGGGCATACCTCACAATCACTCTTGCCACTCGGGCAAACCTCACAATCACTCTTGCCACTTGGGCATACCTCACAATCACTCATGCCTCCCAATCACTCAGCACTCGGCACTAGCACTCAGTAGGTACCTGCGCTCACTGAGGGTGTGTATAGACTCCGGAGGGGCTCCTTCAACCCAAGCGCTATAATCTGCACGGACAACTCATGTGCTGCATGGACAGCTCATGTGCTATAATAATGAAGTATGTTGTAGGAGGGCATCCCCGATCCACACTCATCCTCACTATCAGGCCCTCAACCGATATCAAATATGTTGCGGCGTGTAGCCCGATCCCATAAATATCCTCACAAATCAGACCCTCGGCCTCACTTAGTCATAAACCTCTCAAGCCACTCGGGCATTTTAGTAAAACATGGCATTTATATACATCAAAATAGAGTCATAAAACTGAGATATGATATGCAATGAAATAAATATGACTGACTATGAATTTTCAATTTAAAGCAAATAATTCACAGCAATATGACCTCGGTGGGTTCCAATAATACTGATACATAGCCTCAATCATAATTTTTAATATGTTTTTCAGCTTAATTTCTCTAACTCATAAAATCGCATGGAAAATGCCAAGATTATTTAACTACAAAATTCCACAGAAATAATTATGTCATAATTTCTATAGTGCACGCCCACACGCCCGTCACCTAGCATGTGCGTCACCTCCCAACAATTCACAAAATACATATATTCAGGGTTCATAATAGGGGTGGACATTCGGTATTTCGGTTCGGTATTTAAGAATTTCGGTTCGATATTTCGGTATTCGATTTATCAATTGTGTATACCAAATACCGTACCAAATTATTTCGGTATGGTTCGGTATTTTTAATTTGGTTCGGTATGATTTCGGTACGGCTTACGTTTAATAATCGCTAAATAAAAGATTTATTTTGGTTCGATACTATAGCACCAAACTGGAAACAACAAACTGTATTAATTGACATAAACAATTTTTGTCCAGAAACAAAATTGACAGAAACAATTCGAATATCAAGACAGAAACAATTCGAATGCTAACAAAATATTTGGCCACCTGTAGTAGTATATGAAAATTGGAAATACTTAAACTTGCTATCTATAATTCTATATTCTTCTTTTTTTATATTTGAAAACACCATATTTAAAACAAAATAAAAACTCCTGAACATCCAACATTTCACACTGCTAATTACATTTGCAGTGTGCCAATTACATTTACACACTGCCAATGCCAAGAACACCTGAACAACCAACATTTCAGGAAATACCTGCAATTACATTTACACACTGCAATTACATTTACACACTGCAATTATATTTACCAATTGGAAACACCTGAACAGCCAACATTCTTCGAAAAAAGGCCATCCATAAACAGAGCAAACACCTGAACATTGGCATTCATTCACAATTCAGCAAAACCATAAACACAACATTTAAGGCAGTAGCATAAACAAAGAGGGCATCACACTCTAACATGCTCAGCAGACTCTAAGTCTCTAACACAATAGCAGCCAAATAAACAAAGAATCAGCTTTGTTTAAGGAACATCAAGAGCTCAAAATGCACCTTAGCCGAAATGTTTACTTTCATTTTATTGAACATACCCAAATACCCAATAATCTAATTTCAAGGTACAACAAATAAAAACTGGTAAAAAGGTTTAAAAAAAAGAGTCAATCTTTAGCAGTTCTAGCACAAATTATGGAAGAAACTAGAAACATACCTTTGAATTTTGATTAGCAGCCAATCTCTTTGAAGTCCCAGCAAGCTTCTGAAACAGCAATTGGTCTCTTTCTAAATTTGTGAAACTATCACAACAGCAACCGATCTCTTTCTGTATTTGGTCTTCGTTCGCCCGGAATTGGTGAAACTATCGCCCTAAATCGGAATTGACTTTCTGAGGAGTGAGCTGAGTTCGTGACTGCCTAATGCTAATGCCCTAATCTTTAGAGTTTAGACCCTAATTGAATAGAGAGTGGGCTTGGGCAGTTGGGCTGGGGCGCTGGAGTGGGCAGTGGGCTGGGGCGCTGGGCAGTGAGTGTAGTAGCTAACTATAGGTGCAACTTAAAAAAAAGTCTTTAATAATTTGGTAATTCGGTATTTCGGTATACAGAAATTTCAAGATTCTAATACCGAGGACCGTACCGTAATACCGAAATACCAAAAATATAATATCGAATTAGACCGAAATACCAAAAAAACCGAAACCGAAATATCGAATTAATTCGGTCCGGTTCGGAATTCGGTTTTTCGAATTTTATGCCCACCCCTAGTTCATACCCTCAACTCTAAGATTAGAAGAGTTACTTACCTCGATCAGGCCAAATCCAATGTCGAGCAAGCTAAGCAATGCTCCAGAAATTCCATTCCGCGCGTATCAACTTTCAAACGGCTCGAATCTAGTCACAATAATTTGACTCAGTCCACACAATTTATAAGAATTAATTCCATATCAAAACGCTAATATTTTCCATAAAATCCGAAATTACGCCCCAAAAATACCCGTGGGGCCCACGTCTCGATATCCGACAAAACTCACAAAATACGATAACCCATGCAA
>AWOL01S0053191.1:65633-87376 GCA_000715115.1 Nicotiana otophora
CAATGTCGAGCAAGCTAAGCAATGCTCCAGAAATTCCATTCCGCGCGTATCAACTTTCAAACGGCTCGAATCTAGTCACAATAATTTGACTCAGTCCACACAATTTATAAGAATTAATTCCATATCAAAACGCTAATATTTTCCATAAAATCCGAAATTACGCCCCAAAAATACCCCTAGGGCCCATGTCTCGAAACCCGACATAACTCACGAAATACGACAATCCATCCAATTACAAGTTCAACCATACTAAAATTACTCAAATCGGACCATAACTCGGCCTTCAAACTTGAAAAATTCGTTTTGTGACATTATAGAAATTTTCTTCTATTTCTCTTGAAGATTCAATAATCGTACACCAAAAATGAAGATTAATTCATGGAATATAATCACAAGGGAGTTAAAAACACTTACCCCAAGTTGTGTGGAAACTTTCCTCTCCAAAATCGCCCAAACCGAGCTCCAAAATGTCCAAAATGAGAAAACATCTAGGAACCCTTGTTTTAAACACTGCCCAGGCATTTCCGCATCTGCGGTGCCTGGGCTCGCACCTGCGCATCCGCATTTGCGGAACAAATTGCGCGCCTGCGGACAATTCCAACCTTTCAAAACCTCGCATCTGCGACGCCCTTCTCGCATATGCGGGCTCACATATGCGCAAACCCTTCGCACCTGCGTTCGCCCCAGGCCAGCCCCTATCCGCATCTGCGCCAACACCTTCGCGCCTGCGGCCTCGTAGATACGGTAAATTCTTCGCACCTGCAAGCACTGCCAAGTCCCACACTTGGCCATTTCTGCGGCGTATTTCACGCATATGTAGCTTCGCACCTGCGATCAAAATCGTGGCAGGTGCGATCACACCAGTAGGCAGCAGTTCCAGCATTTCCTTAAGTCCAAATTCGATCTATTAACCGTCCGAAACTCACCCGAGGCCCCCGAGACCTCAACTAATTGTATCAACAAGTCCCATAACATAACACGGACCTACTCGAGGCCTCAAATCACACCTAACAACATCGAAACGACAAATTACTCCTCAATTCAAAATTAACAAACTTTGAACTTTCAAATTCTACATCTTGTGTCGAAACACATCAAATCAATCCGGAATGACTTCAAATTTTGCGCACAAGTCACATTTCACATTACGGACCTATTCTAATTTCCAGAATCGGATTCCGGCCTCGATATCAATAAGTCAACCCCCCGGTCAAACTTTCCAAAAATTCATCTTTCGGCATTTCAAGCCTAATTCCACTACGTACCTCAAAAAAATTTCCGAACATGCTCCTAAGTCCAAAATCACCATACGGAGCTATTGGAATCATCAAAACTCCATTCCGGGGTCGTTTACACATAAGTCGATATCCGGTCTCTATTTTAACTTAAGCTTTAAACCTTGAAACTAAGTGTTCCAATTCATTCCAAAATCTCACCGGACCCGAACCATTTACCTCGGCAATTCACACAACAACTGTAAAGTACAATTCGAGCAGTAAAGGAAAAGCGGGATTGTAATACTCAAAACGACCTGTCGGGTCGTTATATTCTCTCCCACTTAAATATACGTTCGTCCTCGAATGTGCCAAGAGTTGTTTCTAAGCCATCAAATCACTGTTCCATCTTACCACACACGTACCCGGGGGTGAACCCACATCACCCTATCCCACATAAGGCTTGACTACACAATGCAACTGAAAATCGTTAATTTAACCTTAGCCCATAAACCATGGAGTTTAATTTCCAACCTTAAAAATTTCTCTCAATACACAAATCTTATATTTACACACCGTATAAGTCCGAACAAGTTGCATCGAGCTATAACTATAACCACAGATGTAATCAACCAACATATTACACAACTCGTATGCTCGTAGCACCATTCCTGATTGCAGTGACTACTCCAAACCAACCGCATACTAGTATTAAACCCATATCGAACCAAACCTCATCCAAAAACTTTCGTACACTGTTGATAATAAAAAAACACGCAAAATTTCATGACCCCTTACCAGATCAACAAGTCACGGAGCCCTCTCGCCCCAACTAGAACCATAATCCCTTTCTGAGCCGACTTTCAATATTATACTCCCGAATATAACGAAATCAAACCTGATAGTACCCATTCTAGGTCGAATGACCTTATATTACTAAACACAACTGTTCCATAGACATGCCTCACCAATATAATTCAGAGCCACAACTCGTGCCATCCGTGCACTAATACGCAACAATTCAAATGTACCCAGTCATGGAAAATGACTCAAATGAGAGAACTGCCCCACCAGATTAACAAGTACCGCCACAACGAAACGCTGAAAATTCATCATACACCGTAGAACCATCACACGATTCTAACACGAGGTTCATATTATATACTCCGAGCCACCCTGCTCCAAATTAATAACGATAAAGAGGCAAATGATAAAAATACCACACAAAACCTGAAAGGACATAAACATTACGCTATCGATCATGCAATACAGCAAGTACTCATCACACTCAAATTCCGCTATAAAACTTAAATAGAACTGCACCATCTGTGCACATAACCAATGAATCACAACTCTTCGTAGCATAAAGGAGTAAATCAAAGATCATTTGAGAATACAAATAAGTTCAACATCAACCGAATGACACATCCCTTAATAATAGCAGTATGGGGCCAACCATTCCGGCTCGGTGTAGAATACACATATTAATTGGGCCTACCTATGGACCCCCAAATCAACTCGAGTTACCCACAAATAGATAAAAATCCCTCCGAAAATTCATAATATCTGAATCATAACACATTTCATCATCCGGCTAGCTCCGACCACAACTTCACAATCCACAACCATAAAATAATCTGCTCTTGGGGACTCCTAATCTCCAAATCCCTAGAACACACGAATCACCATATTTGATTCCATCTCCACCGCCCGAGTGCCTAACACCTCTCTCATACACAATCATCCCACGAGAAATACTTTGAAAGTTCTTCCGTACCACTTAATAAAATTTGAATATCAGCAGTCTATCAACCATGTGAGTACCGCAATACTAATTTATACATCTGTAAGTCAAAATACAATGCGCCTTCTGAAGTCTACCCCTTTCTCATACAACACCAAGTAATAATAATATTCATCTTGTTATTTGAAACTGTCCATGTTGTCCAGCATTCGTTACCTTCTCTTCAAGACTGTACTGCTATCTTGTACATGAGAATCTAGCTTTCGTACAACATATAACATCTATATCGCCATCATGTGAAAAGCACAAGAATCTTATTATCGACTTTGAGACACCAATAATTTACATGCCATTTTAGTTAGAAACCCTTCTCTTGCTTCTTTCCAGGAGAAAATCACAATATACAACACGTTTTCCACACTGGTAGAAACCATCAAGAATACTTTGAAATCCATTTGCACATAATCAAGCCCTTAAAACTAAATTCCTCTAACTCGACCAAGCCACGCAGGTCACCAAGTCCAGGTGTATTGCCACAAAGCGTCTGTAGAAAACCCCCATATCATAAGCACCCAAAGAACCGATCATATACATTACCATACTGATCCAACCTACTACCAGTTGTCCTATTTTCTCCGAGTCCCTTCCGAATTTGTCTTCAGATTGATACTTCTTCTTGCTAAGATACCATGATCTTTAACCACAACTCACCCTACAAACCTTAGCATAGAACCAAAATGCCTTACGGCACATAAGCAATTGTATTCTTCTTAAGCACCTTCAAAAATACCACAACTATAACACTCACTCTGAGAATACATTATGTGAATTTGAAATTGCTCTTCTTACCTTCCTTACACAAAAAATGTAGAATCCATAGTCATACAGAATTTCCACAAGTCCAGGCACCATCAAACGTAAATCTCGGATTTTTATCCATACATAAGTCCGGAAACATTCTCAATTGCTATATATAATTCTCAAACCTACTGGAATTTTCTCGGGAGTCACCCACTTTGCTCACATCTAATTGCACCTCTTAAATGGGCCAAAAGACACGTGCCCCATTAGCACCACAACACTCAAAGAAGTAACTCTACTTTAACACCATATACCAAATTCATACTTCGTGCGCACTACATCATTCACCAATAACAACTCACTCATCCCACAAGTTTTCATATACTCATCTGTGCAATATAATCTGTAACCAGGAATTTTCCTTATTCGAGTCATTTTCGAACTCCACCTCTGCAAGTCATCACTGATTCCCAAGTATACTTTAGACCCAAACAAAATTTGACACATACCCATGAATTGATTTGTCTATAGCAGGCTCCCCCACTTGGCTCAAAGCAATAGATTAAAACACTCCATAATTCATAATACCCATACCCTATTACTGTCATATTTCTATAGTCAGTGCCACAAAATGCTTCTCAAGCTCATGCAAATGCCAACCATAAAAATACCCCAAATCATCCGCTAAGATCGCAATCATTCTCTTGATACTCAAGTCGACTTTCTCAGCCAAATTCGAATTCAAATCTCCACACATATGCCCCACTGGCAGAAAAGAAATCCTCCACTCATATTACAAGGAATATACCTACGTAGATTACTCTCCAGGAGATAACCCACCTCTGTAGCCTCAAATTGGTATCTTGTTATATCTTTTTGCATCCACAATTTCTACGCAATCATTAAATCTTTCTGAGTCCAAACTCGTTAACCAGACCTGAGAGTTTAATTTATCCCACAATTTAAACAAGTGAAAGATCTTTCAAAATATTCACACTCGAGACTATATGTCACATCAAATCAAAAATCAAGCATCCAATGGACTTCCCTTTACATATGAAGGAAACACTTCTCGTTATGTTCAAATCGTCTTAACACATCCCGCGGTTAAATCATACCTATCATACCGCCATTTCACCGCTCATCCAGCCACAAATTTCACTGTAGGGTCATCACCGGACATATAAGTCCAATTGTGTGAGTTACAACTGAAGCTATCGAGCTTAAGCTGTGGTCTAACCATGGCCTCAAGTCCTCCAGACTGGCCCACCACCAAAACACATAATACTCACCTCAAACCTCGTTCATACAATCTCAAGCCGGCGATGCACAGCTGATATTGAGCACTCATGTGTGCATACGAATATGTGGAAGGAATTCAAAGAGTTTATGTCTCAAGCTGAATCAATCTCGCACGATAAGGAAAGAAAAATGGGAAGTATATATCCTAAATGCCATATAACCTCTCGAAGATAAGTATGGACGTCATCATACCGATCCGCAATACTCTACTAGACACTTGCTCATGACTTGTAAAACCTATGAACCTAGAGCATTGATGCCACCTTCTCACGACCCAAAATCTCACTAGTCGTGATGGCACCTAACCCAACCATTAGGTAAGCCAATTTCCAACTATCCAATTCCAATGAAATTAATTAAAAGAAAATATCTAAACCAATACATCTTCCCAAGAACTAGTAGTACAAATCATGAGCTTCTAAGAATAGAGTATATAAAGCGAAAATGAAATAAATACATAGTTTGTTTGAATAATACATAAACAGAGCTTTTATAAATCTAAGACTACCCTGAACAAGAGGCAGTTATAACAGGAACGCAGGTACATCTTCAAATCCCGCAACCATTGAGCACAACAACAACAGCAGCCAACATCTGAACGCAATGTGCAGAAGTATAGTATCAGTACAACCGACCCCATGTACAGAGTAAGTAACAAACCTAGCCATAGGTTGAAAGAAGTGATGAGCTTCCACCAAGGTCGGGTCCAAAACTAATAGTCCACAATAATCCATAACAACATAAAGCAAATAATACCAGAATTAACTCAGGGATAAAATACTCAGCCAAGTTATAATTTCAAAGAATATAGTAGTTCTTTCTTTCAAATACATCAGTGAAAACCCAAATCGTTTGCCGAAGTTGCCAATAATATGAATAGTTTGAAAACAATAAATTTCTCCAAAAGTCTTCTCAATAATAAATAATATGTTTCATTTTCCTTCCGGATAACCCGTGTAAAACAAATGCATCACTATGCCCATCTGTCAAAATGTATGAGAAATCATGAATGATGTAATGTTGTACAACATGAGGAAAAATACATCTCTATGAATGTATGTCATGTGTGCATACCAATGCGATGTAACTCAGTGATAAAATCATAAACAACACCTCGGGCAGAACATCACTCATATACAGCCCCTCGAGCAAACCTCACAGTCACTCGTGCCACTCGGGCATACCTCATAATCACTCTTGCCACTCGGGCAAACCTCACAATCACTCTTGCCACTCGGGCATACCTCACAATCACTCATGCCTCCCAATCACTCAGCACTCGGCACTCGCACTCAGTAGGTACCTGCGCTCACTGAGGGTGTGTACAGACTCCGGAAGGGCTCCTTCAGCCCAAGCGCTATAATCTGCATGGACAACTCACGTCCTGCATGGACAACTCACGTGCTATAATAATAAATATGTTGCAGGCGGACAGCCCCGATCCACACTCATCGTCACTATCAGGCCCTCGGCCGATATCAAACATGTTGCGGCGTGCAGCCCGATCCCATAAATATCCTCACAAATCAGGCTCTCGGCCTCACTTAGTCATAAACCTCTCAAGCCACTCGGGCATTTTAGTAAAACAGGGCATTTATATACATCAAAATAGAGTCATAAAACTGAGGTATGATATGCAATGACATGAATATGACTGAGTATGAATTTTCAATTTAAAGCAAATAATTCACAGCAATATGACCTCTGTGGGTCCCAATAATACTCACACATAGGCTCAATCATGATTTTTAATATGCTTTTCAGCTTAATTTCTCTAACTCATAAAACCACATGGAAAATGTGAAGATTATTTAACTACAAAATTCCACAGAAACAATTATGTCACAATTGCTATAGTGCACGCCCACACGCCCTTCACCTAGCATGTGCGTCACCTCCCAACAATTCACAAAATACATATATTTAGGGTTCATACCCTCAACTCCAAGATTAGAAGAGTTACCTCGAACAGGCTTAATCCAATGTCGAGAAAGCTAAGCAATGCTCTAAAAATTCCATTCCGTGCGTATCAACTTTAAAATGGCTCGAATCTAGTCACAATAATTTGACTTAGTCCACACAATTTATAAGAATTAATTCCATATCAAAACGCTAATATTTTCCATAAAATGCGAAATTACGCCCCAAATATCACCTGTAGTGCCCACGTATCGAAACCCGATGAAACTCACGAAATACGACAACCCATCCAATTACAAGTTCAACCATACTAAAATTACTCAAATCCGACCATAACTCGGCCTTCAAACTTGAAAATTTTATTTTGTGACATTATAGAAATTTTCTTCTATTTCTCTTGAAGATTCAATAATCTTACACCAAAAATGAAGATTAATTCATGGAATATAATCACAAGGGAGTTAAGAACACTTACCCCAAGTTGTGTGGAAAATTTCCTCTCCAAAATCACCCAAACCGAGCTCCAAAATGTCCAAAATGATAAACAAAATCTTGGAACCCTCGTTTTAAACACTACCCAGTCATTTCCGCATCTGCGGTGCCTGGGCTCGCACCTGCGCATCCGCATTTGCGGAACAAATTGCTCTCCTGCGGACAATTCTAACATTTCAAAACCTCGCATCTGCGGTGCTCTTCTCGCATTTGTGGCTCGCAGATGCGCAAACCCTTCGTACTTGCGTTCGCCCCAGGCCAGCCCCAGTCCGCATCTGCTCCTACGACCTCGTAGATGCGGAATATTCCTCGCACCTGCAAGCACTGCCCAGTCCCACTCTTTCATGAACATGCGGCTTCGCACCTGCGATCAAAATCGTCGCAGGTGCGATCACACCAGTAGGCAGCAGTTCCAGCATTTTCTTAAGTTCAAATTTGATCCGTTAGCCGTCCGAAACTCACCTGAGGCCCCCGGGACCTCAACCAATTATATTCAAAAGTCCCATAACATAACACGGCCCTACTCGAGGCCTCAAATTATACCTAACAACATCGAAACGGCGAATTACTCCTCAATTCAAAATTAACAAACTTTGAACTTTCTAATTCTACATCTTGTACCGAAATATATTTTATCAAATCAATCCGGAATGACTTCAAATTTTGCGTACAAGTCACATTCACATTACAGACCTACTGCAATTTCCAGAATCGGATTCCGACCTCGATATCAAAAAGTCAACCCCCGATCAAACTTCCCAAAAATGCATCTTTCGGCATTTCAAGCCTAATTCCACTACGTACCTCAAAAAAATTTTGCGAACACTCTCCTAAGTCCACAATCACCATACAGTGCTATTGGAATCATTAAAACTCCATTCCAGGGTCGTTTACATATAAGTCGACATCCGGTCACTATTTTAACTTAAGCTTTAAACCTTAGAACTAAGTATTCCAATTTATTCCAAAACCACACCGGACCCGAACCATTTACCCCGGCAATTCACACAACAATTGTAAAGTACAATTCGGGAAGTAAAGGGGGAAGTGGGGTTGTAATACTCAAAATGACCGGTCGGGTCGTTAGAGTAGAAGTAAGAGCATTCGCCCAAATACGAGAACATGAGGTAATCACCTCTATATGGAGAAACATCATATGCCTGATAGTAGGCTATAATCTCGTATTTTAGGCACTTATTGCACTCCAATTTACTTCACTTTATTCATTTTGATCTTTAATTGATATTGTTTTGCACTTACTCTGTTTTATGCCTTGTAGGAGTGATTCTGAGCTATGTAAATGTTATGAAATAAATGTGAGTGATTTGAAGCTTTAAAGTCTGAGTAAAATCCTAAGAGATTAAGCTAGGATCATGTTCGGGGGTCAAGAACCACATCTGGATATCAAAAATCAAGGAAAATTCTGTACTCTGAGAAAACCCCACTGTCGCGGCACGTGTACAACTTCCTGCTACTTATCAGAAACAATTCTCTGGATTTCCCCACTAATGTCCCGCATGGCGCGTTGCCCCATGTGGCGCGCCTGTCCAATTTTTACAGAGTGAAAATCCAATTTCGGCTAGGAAAAAGTGATTTCATCTAGGGCCTACCCTACTTGGTATAAATACATGAAAAACATTATTTCCAGAACTTTTGACACATATTAGACCTAAGGAATCTAAGGAGGAGTGGGAGAAGCAAAAGCATAAGGAGTTCATCATTCAATCCTCACTCAAGATACGAGTTTGGATTGATTTATATTTTCCTTTACTTTAAATATATTTGTGATGAATTACCCCATATCTATGGAGTAATTCTCTTTAGGGTTTGATGGATTGGGTGTATTGATGACTGTTTGTGGATTATAACTCTAGTTTTATACATTGAGGCGTTTTTGAATGATTTAATTATTGCATAACTATTCACTTGTTCATGTAATAGAGAGAAGCATAACTTGTGATATCTTTGCATTATCTTATTGGTTGAGTTTATTAAGTCTCCTTAGTAATCAAAAGAGGCCAGTTGAATCATTGATTAAACTTAGTTAGGAGGATAATCAAGAGATGTTCTCCTAAAGACCAATCCACTACGCATTCTTGCATATCTTCAATTCTTGCATATCTTCATGTGCTTAAATTGTTTTATCTTGTGAGGTTAAAACTTAATCGAGAGAGGAGTTTTTGCTGAATGTTTGAACTAATAATTGAGTTAATTCGAGAGACTCACTTGAACATTAGAAGTGAATTATCTAGATTTAGATCCCGAACAATTAAAGGTTCATTCCAACTAGAGACAATGGAAGGAAAAGCTACTACTAAACAACTGGAATATCAGACACCTCAAATACTTTAACTCCTGAGAGAAAAAGCGCCCCCAAGTTGTAATCTTTTTTCCCTCACTTGAGTTTTGTCCTATTTGAGTTTTTCTCAAGGAGTTTTTTAACGAGGTGATGGAGGGAACGCTTTGAGTCGAAGTACGCAAAGGTAGGGTTGTGACTACTATATCATTGCTCGACCTCTCAATACTCTCGAGGTCAACCAATGAAGGGACTAGATAGACTAGGACGGGGACTGGAATGCCAGCCAACACCCAAACATCTGTAAACTTCTCCAAATATGTAACCAAAGCAATAATGTCAAAGCAATACGAAATCTACACTTACCAGCACACCTCTTTCGTGTAAAGGTTACGTTCGACCCCGTTCAAGCAAACACCTATCGACCCTCGTCTGCAATCTAATGAAAGGTTACATTCAACCTTGCTCGAGCAAACACCTATCAGTCCTCGTCTATGATATAATGAAAGGTTACGTTCGACCTCACTCGAACAAATACCTATCGGCCCTCGACCGCAATCTAATGAAAGGTTACGTTCGATCTCGCTCGAGCAAACACCTATCGGCCCTCGGCAGCAATCTAATGAAAGGTTTCATTCGACCTCGCTCGAGCAAACACCTATTGACTCTAGACCACACTATAATAAGAGGTTATGTTTGACCCCGCTCGAACAAACACCTACCGTCCCTCGACTGCAATTTGATAAAAGATCACGATCGAATACGATCAACAAACAACTGTCGCCCCTCGGCCACATCTCAACACAAAAAATAAAAAAAGTGAAAAAAGAAAAAACAATGTGTAACCGGCTCCAAGGCCACGACCAGCTAAAGACAACACCAATAAAGGAAAAAGCGAAATAGGCAAACAATAGAAGCAAAAAACATACAAGTACAAAAGGTAAATCACAGGAAGGGAAGAAGATGTAGAGAAAAACTTTGATATTTCATACTTAAATATTTTACAAAGGCCCATGAAGACGCCGCCAAAAATACACAAAAATTTACAAGGCAAAAATAAAACTACTAATCGCCACCATCACGGTCTTCAGTGCCTTCACCACCTTAGCCATCTCGATTCCCTTCACCATCACCACCTTCGCCCTCAGGATAAATGGTATCGTACTGGGCGTCCTCTTCAAGCTGGTCTATGCCCTCATCCTCTCCCTCAACGGCCTCAGGTGTATCGGGATCATACCCACAAGCGACTCGAGCTTCACGAGCTTTAACACGAACACCTTCGAGGGAAGCCTCTGAAACGGATCCCGCCGCATACAAATCTAGGAAGACATCCAACTGAGCCTCGACGTGAATCCCTTCCTCATATAATTCCCGAGGACATTGGGAAAAATCTGAAGTACGGGAAGAAGATTGCTGTGCAAGCAGTTGGTCCTTCTCAGCTTCCAAAGTGGCCACCCGATCATGAAGGACAGAGTTATCCTTTCCAAGCTCTCCGATCCTCTTCTCTAGTCGTTCTTCTTTAGCTTTCGCCGTGGACAAGTCATTCTCCCGCACGGCCCGAAGGGCCCTATTCGCCAACTCAAGCATCTTCGACTTCTTCCGAGCATTCTAACAGGATGATTCTAGCTTCTCAAGATCACTCTGCTTCTTGACGAATTCACCACTAAGGGCCTCCAACTGAAGCCGACATTCTTCTAATTGCCCTCGCAGCTCGACCACTTGTGTTTGAAGGTTACTACATTGGGCCTTCACGCCCCTGCTAACCTCAAGATCCCTCCAAGGACGCTACACTTCTCTATGGCTTTCATCCGCTTATCGTCCTTCTCCTTCAACTCATCGCGAAGGGCCTGTATATCGTCGCCTTCACAGTCATCTGTGAAGCTCTCGGTACTTGCCGCGATACTCGAAGTACTTTTTTTTCAACCTCATAAATATTTCTCTATGCCGCTCCTCCCTCCGGGCACTCTCGATCTCCAAAATCACCATCTGCAATCACAAAAAGAAAAGAAGTAAGTCAAAAATGAAAATGCTTCGAAACATAAAGATAAAAAAGAGGAGAATGACAAAACACAGAACACTCACTCTAAGAGCAAGACCGAAAACGCTCCTCGACAAAGTGTCGTTATCTAACTATTTGAGGGTCTTATCCTCTATCTCGGAACAAAGAGGTTCGAGGGGGCTGGGACTACGTCCTCGGTGTTCTTCAGCAAGTCATGATCCATAGGGATTGCGATGGTCCTCGTAGACCCCTCCAACCTTATCTCAAGTTGGGTAAACCCTTCCTCCATCATCTTCAGGTCGTCCGCGTCAATGTCTGAACCCGACTCATCGCCCTCCTCGGCGAAGCCTTTTCCTCTATCATTGGACGGCAATGAGGTATTATCAACTGGTCGTGAATTCAATGCCTCCTCTCTTCTCGAAGTGTCGAGAACTTCAGCGGTTGATCCTTCAGCTTCCGTCACCATAGAAGGAAGGGGCATACCCACATCGACTTTCGCACACCTCAAAATCTCAGACCCCGGCTCGATATCATCTCTGATGAGAATGGTCACCGCGTGCAGCAAAAAATCACCCTCTATTTAATCAACGGCCGAGGCGACCCCGTCACCAGTATCTACAGATCCCCTCTTCCAAGGTAGGAGATCACCATTACTAGGCAAAGATTCGTCATCATCGTTGATGAGAGAGGCAACGGAGAAATCGAAGTCTCTACTGCCAAAATATGAACGGCTCCAGATAAAGCAACAGAGGACGCAATGGCTTTCCTCTTTCAGAACTAGGGCGCATGAGCCCTCGATCACCTCGAGGCTAATAAAGAAAAAGAAAAGAGAAAATCAACGGAGGTAAACAAAAAGAAAAAAAGAGGTTAAGACACCAATGGTAAAATGGACTTACCGGTCGAAGAGAGAGCATGCCCAAATTGTTTGAAAAAAACTGACCATTCGCGAATTCTAACAATATGAGGGAGGATCCGGTCGACCCAGTCAGAAATATTGTCGATCAAAGGAGGAGGCAAAGTCTTGGCTGCATGAGAAGAAGATGAGATCAAAACACACGACCAAACCCAAGAAAACAATCGAATACCTACAAGTAGGGAAATTAGGTAATTACGAGCATAGTTCCAAGCCTATGGAAAACCGTCGACATTGGCCGCCACTTCCTCGGTTTGATAAAAAAGAAGTTAAACCAGAACTGACGGCTGGCTTAGTCGTCCATCTTCACCACCAAGCACTTGGCCCCTCAGTGGCGAAGATTCAACATCGTTCCCCTATAATAGCTGGGGGCGAACATGTATATTAAGTGTCAAAGTGTCAACTCGACCTCAACTAGCTCGAAAAATTTTATAAGCATATTTATAAGCTTGTAGACATAAGGCGCAAGCTGAGCTGGGCAAACGCCATAGTAGCGACAGAACTCATCGAACAATGGTATAAGAAGAATGGAATAACTGATTTAGAAGGAGTAGGCGTAGAAGGCACAATACCTAGGACGGTGAACCTGCACCATATCCCACCCCGCCGAAATTAGCTCAATGTGATTGGGAAGGCCAAATTTAGCCTTAAGATCTCCCAATTCCTTCATCGTCATCATTGAGCGAAAAGCTCCAGGCTCAGCAACAGGTGATTTGGTAAAATCAAACCTAGAATTGGGGTTGCGTAGAATCACCTCCTCCACCGAACGTAGAAGGTAGATTAGACAAAGCTCAATGTAAGAGAGGAAAGTATCAAACGTAGAAGAACGAAGAACAATATAGATCTAAAAAATAAAGAGAAAAGAGGGCTCTGCAAAGAAGATGCGAGATAAGCTAGTGCTAGATGGGAAGGAAGAGTTTGAAAAGTTCCAAATTCGAAAAACCTTCTCATATTTATAAATTTTGGAGGCACCAGAATCGAAATTGTATGGGTCATAATTAGCACGAAATCGAACCGGCAGAGCCAATCAAGAGTCACACCCGAAAAGATGCAATGCATCGGGAAATGGCATCATCATGATGTCACCACTTTTCTTGGACCAGGTGACTCCAACAAGCTTCCCGGGTAATTCGAGAAATTCAAAATATGTGGACCTCATAAGGCCATGTAGTCTCGTCTCCACGACCACGACCTACGTCAAATTATGAATGACACTGTTCACTCATCGACCCAGTCCGTGAGGATGACCTAGATAAGTGGAGGGACTAACTGTAAGGGTCAAAATCCGGTTCTAATTAAAATAGTGCTTAGTGAAACATTCCTGCGATGCCACTCATTGAAATGATCTAATTATCAGCGAAGGCCGTGGTCGAAGATTTATCGGGATGTGGGGAAAGGAATCATCGAAGTCGAAGTTGCATAGTCGTCATCGAGGCCGAGGTCGAGCACCCTTAACAGAGTTATAACGACTAGTTTCAAGATAGGACATTAAAGAGAATATTCTAGTGAATATTCTCTATACTTGTACTATTGGTTTCGTAGGAGCATGTTTTCTATAAATAGAAAAAGACACATTGATAGGGACATGTGATATTCATTTGTAAAGAATACACTTTAACTTAAATATTCGGCTCTCATACAAACACCACCTTTTCACTGAGATTCTTGTCCATACCTTTCCACTAGATCCGAGAATAACTCGAATATTCAAGGGATTGTCTATCATTCATCATTGTGAGGGAAAATATTCATTTATTCCATCTTTTCTTGGGTGACTCATTCCCTCTATTTACTTAAATGTCACTTATTGCTATTCATTGTTAATAAATGCAACATTATTATTTATGATCTGTGAAATATTTACTACATATCACCGTTACAGACCGACCACATTTGCGCGATATTTATTGCTCCTTTAATAAACTCATCTAAGAATATTATTATTAGCTAAGATTAACCCCTTTTACATAAATTTAATTATTTAAACCAAGATATATATTTTTTGGTCAAACAGATGATTGGAAATATTTTTTCCCTTTTAGCATTTACACTAAATTATACTTTAATTATAAAAATAATAAAATAAAAACATATATTAATTAATCATGAGATAAATTTATGTGAAAATACATGTTGTGTATTTATTAATATGAATATAAACATTGAGTGCGAGCAGGGGCAGATTTATAGGTTGACGCCCATGCTCCAAAGGGGCTAAATGGTACATTTGGTTGAATGCTGAGTTATTTACCTAGAGGAACATGGATCAAATCCCACTTAATATATTTTTTCTCTACTTTAGTGGTGCACCCATGTTATAAAAATCCTAAATCATCTCCGAGTGGGGCACATATTTTCCATGCAACAATACAAAGTTCAACATAAACAAGAATGTTATAAAATATAACTCAAAGTAACAATATGGAACAAAGAAAAATAAGCTAAGAGATATAGAGAGAAAGATAGGAGAGATTCTTATTTCTTCTTCAATTGTGTGTATTTTTCTATCTATTACAAGGCCTTTATATAGGCATGAAAAGTAAAGAAAATATATCATTGAATATGTCATTAAACATAGAAAATATGTCATTGAATATGTCATTAAGCATTTGAGATAAAGATCATGGAGGAGGAGTAGACATCCACCATAATTTGATATTTCTTATAACACTCCCCCTTGGATGTCTATAGATAATGTACCTCGTTAAAACCTTATTAGGAAAAAAATCCTAGTGAAGGAAAAAAAGTACACATGTTTAGGAATACGCTTTTTGGTTGCCTCATTAAACACTTTGCAAGGAAACCCCAGTGGGACAAAACCTTGTAAGGTAAAAAGAGTACACCGCGTATTAACACCCCCTGATAAGAGCATCAAATTACATCCTTAAGCCTTCGCATCCCAATCTTGTACACTAGTTTCTTGAAGATTGACGTCGGCAGAGATTTGGTGAACAAATCAGCCATATTATCACTTGAACGGATCTGTTGCACACTGATATCACCATTCTTTTAAAGATCATGTGTGAACAATAACTTTGGTGAAATGTGCTTTGTTCTATCTCCTTTTATGAATCCTATCTTCAATTGAGCTATGCATGCTGCATTGTCTTCATACAAAATTGTGGGTAGTTTGTCACACTTCAAACCACATTTGTCTCGAATAAGGTGTATTACAGACCTCAACCATATACATTCTCGACTTGCTTCATGAATAGCAATTATTTCAGCATGATTAGATGAAGTAGCCATGATTGATTACTTAGTCGATTGCCAAGATATTGCAGTGCCTCCACATATAAACACATAGCCTATTTGAGATCGAGCCTTGTGTGGGTCAGATAAATACCCAGCATCGGCATAACCAACAAGATCGGGACGACAATCATTGCCATAAAATAAGCCCATATCAGTAGTCCCTTTTAGATACCGCAATTTATGTTTGATTCCATTCCAATGTCTCCTTGTAGGTGTAGAGCTATATCTTGCTAAGACATTAACTGAAAAAGTTATATCAGGCTTTGTAGTGTTAGCAAGATACATTAGTACACTAATTGCACTACGATATGGTACTTCAGGACCAAGAAACTCTTCATTCTTTTCTTGAGGCCGGAGCGGGTCCTTATTCATATCAAGTGATCGAACAATCCTTGGAGTACTTAATGGATGTTCTCCATCCATGTAAAACCGCTTCAATACCTTTTCTATGTAGGTAGATTGATGAGCAAAAATCTCGTTTGCCAAATGTTCAATTTGCAAACCGAGACATAATTTTGTCTTTCAGAGATCTTTCATCTCGAATTCCTTCTTTAAATAATCAATTGCCTTTTGGAGTTCTATAGGAGTTCCAATAAGGTTTATGTCATCAACATATACGGCAAGTACAACAAATTCCGATGTTGTTTTCTTTATAAAAACACATGGACAAATGGAATCATTTATATAACCTTCCTTTAATAAATATTCACTAAGGAGGTTATATCACATTCTTCCTGATTGCTTTAGACCATACAAAGATCTTTACAATTTGATTGAAAACATTTCCCTAGACTTTGAATTATGTGCGTCAGGCATTTTAAATCCCTCGGGAATTTTCATGTATATCTCATTATCAAGTGAGCCATAAAGGTAGGTTGTAACAACATCCATTAAATGCATGTCAAGCTTTTCATGGACAGCAAGACTAATGAGATAACGGAACGTTATAGCATCCACAACAGGAGAATACGTCTCTTCATAATCGACACCAGGCCTTTGTGAAAATCCTTGTGCAACAAGGCGTGCCTTATATCTTTGTACCTCATTTTTCTCATTGCTTTTACGTACAAAGACCCATTTATAGCCAACAGGTTTAACACCATTAGGTGTTTGGACTACAAACCCAAAAACTTCACGTTTCGCAAGTGAATCCAACTCAGATTGGATTGCTTCTTGCAATTTTGATCAATCACGTCTTTGTCGACATTCTCCAACAGATTGAGGTTCAAGATCCTCATTATATGCATAATGCTAGATGCAACATTGTATGCAAAGACATAATCCACCACTATATTCAATCGATTCAAATTTTTCTCAATATCGATTGGATTTATTGACAGTTCCTTATTTTCTTGAGTCTCAGGCTCATCGATATCCTCATGAATCTCATGATTGGTTAAATCATGGGTTTCTTTATGAGACTCTTTTATTTTCCTTTTTCTAGGATTTTGATCCTTAGAACCCAATGGTCTGCCACGCTTTTGGCGTGCTTTTGACTCATTAGTTATGATACTAGAAGATTGTCCAACAGGGACATCAATACGGATTGGAACAATCTCTGCAAGGATATGTGATTTCGTTATCCTTTTCAGATCCATAAATGCATCCGGTATTTGATTTGCTATTTTCTGCAAATGGATAATCTTTTGCACTTGTTTTTTCATAAATAGAGGCACGTGGATCAAGATAAGACAATGATGGATTTTTCCACGAACTTTCCTGTTTGATTTTACCAATTTCTCCCCCAAATGTTGGGAAACATCCTCATCGAATCGACAATCTGCAAATCGAGCAGTGATCAAATCTCCCGTTAATGTTTCGAGGTAGCGAATAATGGAGAGCGATTCAAACCCAACATATATTCCTAACCTTCTTTGGGGACCCATCTTGGTGCGATATGGCGGTGCTACATGCACATATACAGCACATCCAAAAATTCTTAGATGGGATATATTAGGTTCATGACCCAAAACTAATTGCAACGGAGAATATTTATGATAATTTGTCGGTCAGAGACGAATTAGTATTACTGCATGCAAAATGGCATGACCCCAAACAGAAGTGTGTAATTTCGTTTTCATGAGTAACGGTCTTACTATCAATTACAAACGTTTAATCAAAGACTCTGCAAGGCCATTTTAAGTGTGAACATGAGCTACATAATGTTTCACTTTTATCCCAATTGATAAGAAACAATCATTAAATGCTTGGGATGAAAACTCAGCAGCATTATCAAGTTGAATAGACTTAATTGGATTATCAGGAAATTGTGCCCGTAATTGAATTATTTGTGCCATTAATTTTGCAAACGCCAGGTTGCGAGATGACAATAGGCCCACATGAGACCATCTAGAAGATGCATCTACTAAGACCATAAAATATCTAAACGACCCACTAAGTGGGTGAATAGGTCCACAAATATCCCCTTGTATACGTTCCAAAAACGCAGGAGACTCAATCCCAACCTTTGTTGGTGATGGTCTAATAATCAACTTGCATTGATAACAAGAAGTGCAAGAGAACTCATTATTTAAAAGAATCTTTAAATTCTTTAATGGATACCCATTTGAGTTCTCTATAATCCGTCTCATCATAATTGATCTAGGATGTCCCAATCGATCATGCCAAAGTACAAAAGTATTAGAATTAGAATCCTTTTGGTTTACGATAGAATATGCCTCAATTGCACTAATTCTTGTCCAATACAGGCCACAAGATAAAGATGGAAATTTCTCAATAACCCTTTTCTGTCTAGAGACATTCTTGGTAACGATGAGATATTCGAGATTATTCTCATCTATTGTCTCAATATGAAATTCATTTCGGCGGATATCTTTAAAACTCAACAAGTCCCTCTTGGACTTAGAGGAGAACATTGCATTCTCTATGATAAGTATTGTTCCCTTAGGCAGAGTTATATTAGCTCTTCCAGAGCCTTCAATTAGATTACTACTACCAGAAATTGTAGTAACATCTGCCTTACACATACTTAAATGAGAGAAATATTTCTTCTCTTTGAATATTATATATGTTGTACAACAACAACAACAACAACAACAACAACAACCCAGTATAATTCCACTAAGTGGGGTCTGGGGAGGGTAGTGTGTACGCAGACCTTACCCCTACCATGAGGTAGAGAGGCTGTTTCCAATAGACCCTCGACATGTGTTGTACATGAATCAATTAAGCAAATATTTTTACAATTGAACTTTGATCCAAGTTTTCTTTGAAAATATCCATATTTGCTTCCCATGGTTTGACATACAAAAGAAGTATATGAATAAATATTAGTATTTTTAGAGAAAAAGGAAAAGAAATAAAGTTAAACCAATAATTCAATAGTGATATTTTAATGCTTTTTCTGGCAAATTCTAATTATTATACAAATAATTACGCAACAAAAATAATACTATTATAAGTACATTACACATATGACTAATACAACTACAACAAATTTATTTACATGTATAAGTTATTTGCATTTTCCTACACATTGTATGAAAAACAATTGATCTGTATAAGAAAAGAACATACTAAGCTGCTTCTCTTTTCTTTATTCATAATATTTCATCCATGTACATGAAAAAATATTGAGGGTGAAGTAACAAAAGTTGTTCCAGGGTGCTTGTAAACATTTTCTTAAAGAGATTTAAAGTAACATAAAGGAAAATCAAAAGCGTTAAAAGATCACTGAGACAAGGACACTAATTACTTAGATATTACTCCTTGTTTGTAAACTTTACGAAATTTCGGAAATACATATAATTTTAAGAACTGCATAAGAAGTATTATTAAGTGCAATAAAAATTACAAGATATTTATTCATTAGATACTACGAATAGGAAAACATAAAAATCAAATTGCTCAATCATCTTTAACCACAGATCCATCACCAATCGAGTGATTTATTTTTCCATCAGGGTGCTCAAAAATATCTGCTACATCTAAGTGGGTGATGTCAAATTCATTGTCATAGACAAAATAGCTTCAGGGCTTTTATTCTTTAGAGATGCTTGATAAAGATCAACCAAATATTTTGGTATGTGACAAATATTTTCCCAATGCCCTTTTCCACCGCAACGATAACATTCAGTTTCTGAACCATTTGCCTTTGGACCTTTTCACTTTTGGTGGTTATTTTTCTTTGGGGGGTAATTAACACCAGAAACATTTCTTCCTTGGCCACGACCTCGGCCATGATCACGACCATAAACAGGGCCACGACCTTTTCCATGCTTAGAATAATGGGAATACACCTCATTCACTTCAGGCAATGGTGTAGATCTAGTGGGTCGATTTTTGTGATTTTTCATGGGCAAGTCATTGTTTCGTTCGGCCACAAGGAAAAGAGAAATCTACTCAGAATACTTCTTGAAACCTTCCTCCCGGTACTGCTGTTGCAATTGGAGGCATGAAACATTGTGAACGATTTTTCAAGCATATCGTAGTCAGTGATAGTATCTCCACAGAGTTTCAATTTAGAAGTAATTCTGAACATCGCAGAATTATATTCAGAAACAGACTTAAAGTCTTGGAGCCTCAGATGAGCCCAATCATATCGTGCTTGTAGAAGAGTGACCAACTTTAAGTTGTCATATCTTTCCTTTAAGCCATTCCACAAAACAAGTGGATCTTTGACTGTGAGATATTCTATCTTCAACCTTTCATCAAGGTAATGGCGCAAGAAAATTAAGGCCTTAGCACAGTCATGGATAGATGCTTTAATTTTGTCTTTAATGGCATCTCCAAGATCCATTGCATCTAAATGAATTTTAGCATCCAACACCCATGTCATATAGTTCTTACCCAAAATTTCAAGGGCAACGAACTTTATTTTCATAATATCAGTCATAATTAAGAGAGGAGAAAAGTTATACCTTAGTCTTCTCAAAGAGCTTTTTGAGACGGTAGAGTCTCGTGCTGATAACGTGTTATAAAATATAACTCAAAGTAACAATATGGAACAAAGAAAAACAAGCTAAGAGATATAGAGAGAAAGAGAGAAGAAATTCTTATTTCTTCTTCAATTGTGTGTATTTTCCTATCTATTACAAGGCTTTTATATAGGCATGAAAAGTGAAGAAAATATGTTATTGAATATGTCATTAAACATAGAAAATATGTCATTGAATATGTCATTAAGCATTTGAGATGATTATCATGGAGGAAGAGTAGACATCTACCATAATTTGATATTTCTTATAACAAAGAAGATAATATTTGAGAAGAAATTATTCTCCATTGTCTCCATTTTATGTGATTCACTTCTCGTTTTAGTTAATAAATACTGGAGTACACCTTTTTATATTTAGAATCAACCTAATTTTAAATTTTCTATTTATTATAATAATATTATTTATAACCACACAAATTTCTTATGACTTACTTGATTTAGATTTTGACAAGAGTGGGTTGCTCTAGTGGTGATCGCCCTCCACTTCCAACCAAGATGTTGTGAGTTCGAGTCACCCTAAGAGCAAGGTGGAGAGCGTTTGGAGGGAGAAAGCCGAGGGTATATCGAAAACAGTCTCTCTACCTCAGGGTAGGGGTAAGGTCTGTGTACACACTACCCTCTCCAGACCCCACTGGTGGGATTATACTAGGTTGTTGTTGTTTACTTGATTTAGATTTTAAAATTTTAATTTTTTTTCTTTCTTAATTCGACGCCCACTCAAACAAAATGACATAAAATGGGAAGGAGGGGGGGTGGGGATGGGGGGTTACCAAATAGTGTCAGGAGCTGTAATATGGCCAAATTTTTATGACATTTTCCATGACATAATATCCATTATAACAAATTTGTG